>JAHXMU010000369.1:1098271-1123760 GCA_019455685.1 Philornis downsi | reverse complement strand
TTTTTCACATAATCAGAAAGCATTTTTCTAAATTTAAAATAGTTTTGAAAACATTTATTTTACACCATGAAACCTGAATTATTTTTTTAATTTATAATTATTACTGGAACATTGAAATTAATTTTGTTTCTTTTATGTAAAATGTTTAAAAATATCTTTATATACATAAATAAAAAAACGGATGAAAAAAGTTATTTACTTTACATGAAAATAAGAGTTTCTCTTAAAGGTTTCAATTTTCTATAGTGTTGAAAACACTTTTTTTACAAACTGTATATAGAGCGCGACCAATTATTGTCAATTTCCAATTCATAAATTTAACTAACCAAAGCGTTGTCGTGGTTTGCAAAATTTTCAGCAAATTTCCTCTGAATAGACAAGGCGCAGAAAGGAATTATGTTTGCATTTTCATAGACGTAACTATTCGAAAATCTTTTAAGATAATTTTTCCCGATGCATTTTCTCAAAATTTTTCTTTCAAATATTTCAATTTCTTTGGCCATAGTAGGAGTTATAGTGAAGCAAACTGGAAAACCATAAATGAGGACAGCCCTGATGGCGACCTTGTAGATGAGAAGTTTGATATTTTTATGTAAATACTTGTTACTCAGAAGGGAGGCAAACATTCTAGATATTTTCTTGGTGTGTTTCAAGAAGATGTCTCGCATGTGAAATGAACTTAAAAAGTTTGTCAAATTTGACTCCAAGATATTTGATGGAATTTTTAAATGGAACTTCAGTACCGTCCAGCAAAAGATGTAGCAACTTATTTTGCGGTACTACAAATTTGGCACCTTTACCAGATGTGTTTCTGAAGCAAATTACCTCCGATTTGAATGCGTTGATTTTGATTCCCCACCTTTTATAAAAGAAACTTATTTTGCCAAGATGAAAAAACGCCACCAGGTTTAAAGCTTTAATTGGCGAAACATCGTGGGCGTAGATAAGGCAGACATCGGAGTGGAGGATTGCTTTTGAGTTTCCAGTTTCGTGAGGAAAGTCATGAAGGAAAATGTTGAAGGTCCCTGGTGGACCCCGCTATTCAGCAAACCCAGCACAGAGGTGACATCATTTATTTTGACGGTGAATTTACGATTAGAAAAGTAACTCGAGAATAATTTTATTAAGTAGGGATCAATACCAAGATCGATGAGTTTATAAATGATTCCTTTATGAAAAGCAAAATCAAAAGCCTTTTTTATGTCCAATGAAATGGTCACGGTGCAATTTTTTTCTCTAAAGTTGGTTTTCACGTCATTATGAAACTTTAAAAGTGCATGTTGAGTTGAATGATGTTACCTAAATCCAAACTGGTGATTTGAGATTGGTTCAATGATAAATTCGTTTTCAAGTTTTTCCTTTAAAACAAATTCAAATAATTTGCCAATATTTGATAGGAGGAAAATTGGTCGAAATTCCTCTGGAACTATACTATTTTTTTTTTCTTTTTAATTGGAATAATTCTTGCAATTTTTCATGCAGAGGGAAATATCCATTGTTGATACAGTTGTTAAAAATGATGGTTAAAAGTTTAAGCGTTGCGTCTGGGAATTTTTTGAGAAGAAAATTTGAGATACCATGGATGCCATATGACTTTTTATTATTGATGTTACATATGTGATTTTTGATTTTTCCTACATTTGTGAAATGGTAACCATCTGAATTACATTCAGCTTGAAAGGAGTCATTAAACATGTAAATGTGACTAGGCAAAATATTAATACAGGAAGATATTCTGCTATCAATTTCGTTGAATGGCCTTTCCGGAGCTGTTTCACTGAAGACTGAAGAATAATAATTTTAAAATATTTCGGAAATTTCTGAATCATTTGTTATGATTATTTTGATGGCAAAAGGGGGAACTTCGTTTTCCTACAATGCTATAAATTTTTTCAACGCTATAGAACCCGGCCTTATTTTATTCAATCTTTGACCCAAGTTTTTTGCGTTTTCTATTTGCGCAAGTTCCTCAATTATGGGTTTTAATAGTTGAATTTGTTTTTATAAAATTTTGTACTCACGACTAAGCTTGTTTCCCGATCTATGAAATATTCTCTTGAAGTTCTTCTGCTATGTGTGCTTGATTTTCATGAAGTTTTTGATTTTATCGGGGTATGGCCGCTTTTTATCGCTGACAACAAGGCTTTCAGAGTGAGTGCGATCAATAAGAGTGAGAGAATCATTCAATTTATCTATCAATAAATCTATATTCTCTTTGTTCATATTGCAGTTGGAGGGAGGAGTTACGGCGAGAGAGGCGGCTTCCAGGTCCCGGCGGAAGAATTCCCAATTGATGTTTTTGTATGAAGTTATCGCCCGGGGACTACTCAACAGCAGTGAAGCGGAATCGATATGCAACTTCAGCTTGAGGGGGAAATGGTCCGAGAATGAGGGAAGACTTGAGATCTCAAGGTTGGGGTGAATAACGTTGTTGATATTAGCGCTAATTAAAAAATGATCGAGGTAAGATGATCCATTTGAGGAAGATGGCGATGAATCACAAATGCGACTGATTTCCACGAAATAGTGTTGGAGCCATCTATGAATGACTCTTCCATTCCTGTTGTCAGAGGCTGGATTTTTAGCATTTAAATCACCACTTATGATGAATCCGTCAAAATTTCTGGACAACTGAATAACTTTATCTAAATTCTCGTATAAATCTGAGGATGGATAGCAACATGGGATGTATAAAAACCTAAAAATAATTTTTTTTATCAATTTGAATAAAAGCACTGTAATTAATGTTCTTTTTTTTAGCAATATTGCAAAACCCAATGTTGAATCATCATACACAAAGTTATATCTAGGAATATTAACCTTCATTTTCTGACGTAGATGACATTCTTGAATTAAAGCTATGTGTATCAATTCTGTTGTGATGAAGAGTGGTTGATAGCTCGTCTTGACGTGATGTACCGATGAGTGATCTGACATTATAGGTCATGAAGTTTATGGGCCTATGGGCCATATTTAGAGTTGACCTTATTTAGAAGACGAAGAAATTCAAATTTCGTTTCATTTTTTGGCATAGACCTATATCCGGCAAGGAAATGTGTTAGCTAGCTTCAAGAATTCCTCAACTATTGATGGCTTCTGGGCAAATGATGATGGTTGATGAAACAAATCTCTGGGAACAACAATGAACGATTTATAGTTGTTTTTACATTTTTTCTTGCTATCGTTATTTTTTCTCTAGCCTTTCTTACACGATCCTTACGGGTTTCAATAAACTTCTTATAAGCGGGGCACCCCCTCCAATTTGCAGGATGACCACATTTTCCGCAGTTGACGCAATACGGGTCAGACAATTCCGTTTTCGAGCGTCAGCAATCTCCTGACTGGTGCTTTTTGTCACATTTGACACATTGAGCTTCGGAATTATAATTCTTGCTTATATGGCCCCATCGTTGGCATCTATGGCATTGCACTTCTTTGTCCTTTTTCTTAGGCTTCTCCCAAATAACGGTCTGGCTTAACAGGTATTTAACAAATCAGTGTCGTAAGCGTATTTAATGGAATGAGGCGTCATAAAACGTGTTACTTTTGAAACAACACCTGGTACAATATTCCCAAGAGCGACTTTTACTTCGTCACTTTCCGACCCATGGCACATACCCCTTAGAACAAAGGACGCTTGTTTTAATTCTTTTGGCGTATAGGTATAAGAGTGAATGTTGTTCTCCCTTAAAAGTGACATCATTTCCTAATGTACTTGTGCGTCAGCGAGGCAAAGCTTAGTCTTATGTTTACTGACGTTCTTGATTTTAAATACAACTTTAGGAGATTTTGCCTCCAAATGGTCTACCAATCGCTTGATATTGACATTAAATAAAAAAAATGGGGGGCAAAACTTAATGGCGGCCTTTCTGAATGAAGCGGGCAGAGGAATATCATCTTTTATTTTGACCAGTATTGCATTATGCATTTTCAATTTCTAACCCGGCAAGTAATGCAAATTTGTTCTTACCCAATGCAGGTACGTCAATATTAGTTGGCGATACAGATTCGTTCGCTCTTTTCCTCTTGGTGTGATGAATTGTATGTGAGCCTTGAGCAGGCACAGGAATCAAATGGTGATTGGGACCACTTGCACCCCTACAGAGTCCAAATCCATGATAGAAAATACCACAGGCACCACTGTTGTAGTAATTGCAGGAATGGCACCCGACCCTATTTGTCGTCCTTATCCTTGTAGTTTTAAATAATTTTAAAATCAGCTTATCGATGAAATTATAGCAGCTTTTGCTCCATGCAATCAACAATGAAAAATCTGCCAAATATCTTTTAGTCAATTGTAAACAAAAAAATCGTATCTTTTTCTCGCCAAGAATCGCATCCTTATGCCGTTAGAAATTTTGTTGCTGCAATCCCACGAAAAGAGGAAGAAACCGTTAGCTCAAGCACATGTGCAAAGGAATGACAGCTCAAGTAAGAAAGACAATCGTTGCTAAGTTAGTTAGTTTCCAATGATTGATGAGAGCGGTCGGTCACCGACCAACAAGTTTAAAAGAAAAAAAAAAAAACAGACAGGAAACACCTAACAAGGAGTAACGTAAAAAAGTTAACTTATTCGCTATTGTATAAATAATTTTTGTCTGTTATTAAAATTTTCTCTTATTTAAATTTTCAATTCCGAAAAGCTATGCAAAAATTAGATGTTAATGAAAAGAGACAGTTATTACAGTTCTGTTACCTTACAACAGTAATTTGACTGATCTAATATAAAATGCGATTACTTTAGCATTTCATTTGATATTCCAGTGGAAAATGGTTTAGTGTTTCCCCAATCAATTTAATCTCCAAGGGATTTATAGAGAAGCTATCTGTTGTAATACATACATATTTAAGCATTTTTAATTACGATTAACAAGTGAAATTGAACATTGAACACATTATGAAAACGATAACACTCTTCAAACGGACATATTATTTGAATGTGGAAAAATATAAATTTGTCATATGTAATAAATAAATATTTGAAATACGAAACGCCTACAACTTCAGTAATATAAAAAAAGAATCAAAAATCAGAAAAACGCTACAGAAACGTGTTACTGCGACTTTGTATTATTGCATTCTATTCTCTATATCCTATATTTCTATTGTTACCTATGTACATTATTAACAATAACAATAATAACAATAACAATATTTTTTACTATACTCTAACCTATAAGCTAAATAAATAGAAACATGATTTCTTAAAATTTATATTTTCTTTGGAAGGTGAAAGGCAGTGGAGAAGCAGACAACGGTGACCCAAAATTTTAACCCTAGTTCATTATAAAAATAGCGTGTAAATTGTTTTTCTTATGTTTTCGTGTGGAACATTGAGTCAAGAGCCATCTCTCTCAGGCCGAGCTAGTCACAAAAAGTTCTTCAGCATGTGTTTGACCATACCACAACTCGTTCAAATTGAAGATTTTTTTTTAATTCAAAAAAAAAATTGTCATTTTGAAATTGTCATGATGACAATAAACATCAAGTAATTTCAAATGTAGATAAATTTTTGGAGGTAAGCGATAGTGTAACAAAATATGTTCAATACTTATATCATTTATTTTTTAGACATCGAAAGGGAAAACCAATCTCGCGAAGTTGTTACGGTTTGCGCAAAAGCTTGTCCAAATCATCCTACGGCTCTCTGCGATCTAGGATACCAAGGGGTTGGTACAACAGTTTTTTTTGACTGCGACAGGCAGGAAGGGAAAAAAGAGGGAACAAAAACGAGAAGCGGGAAAACGAACGGGCAGAAGGAAAAAAATTCTCCGAGGAGGTGATCGATTTTGATCACTAAACTGGGTTAAAAGTGGAGATAATAAAAAAAAAAAAAAAAAAAAAAAAAAAAATTGTATTAACTGAGATGAGCGATGAGTGACATTAATTCAAAAGAAAGTTAAAAAAAAACTCAAAAGATTCTTTTAATTGAAATAAAAACAAAAACAAAAAACCACCGGATGTTGAGTGTTAAATATTTAACAATTATTTGTGAGCGTTACCGCCGGGACGATACTGATCTTTGTAAGAAAGACGAAAGTCTCTGGGTCATGTAAAGAAAAGGGGTGACGTCATCTTGAACTTCCTCCGTAAGCCTTTCGCTCTAAAGCTGGAGTAACCAACGCAGCCAGGCCTTTACGCCGAAGCAATTTCGCAATCTGAAGGAAAGGGCATTCCCCACCCAAAAGAAAGTTGTTGAGTATACATTCTCAGAACATCACCAAAAACGCAGTAACGACAAATGTCAACGGTGTCGATATAGACATGTGCATCGGCATCGAAAACACGTGCATAGGAGGCGGTCCTGTATGTTAACTTTTCTTCCTAATATATACTAAAACTATCTGTTTTCCTACTATAATTATCTATTATTCTACTAAACTACATTATATTTTTTTTCTATTTTATAATCTATCTATGCTAAGTCTTAAAGTAAAACGTTTCCTAACCTAAAAAAAAAAATATACATACATACAACACACATACTGTACTTAAAATAATTATTGCATATATTCTACAAATAATTAATATCAATGAAAATTTAATTTTATTTAATCCTAAGCTAGGAATAAGGTACCCATGGGCATAAATCTTATCGATACAAAAATTGTAAACCTTTTTTTTTCCATATAACTGAATTGAAAAAATGATATTCAAACTCTTTCCTTTTCCAAGTGGAGGATATTGAGAGGTAAGGCAGCGCGGGCAATAAAAGCGGTTCCCTCAATTTGTTGTGAATCCTCTCCAAAACGGTGACTTATGGCATGATTTTTTTTTTATGATTACGCAGCGGCGACAAAATGGGTCAGAGAACCGTCACCCTGGCAGAGCTAGCCAAATTCTTTACCATCTTTCATGCCACTTCGTTGCTTTGGTCCATACCGTGCGTAACAAAATATCAGCGTAAGCAGTGTGCTTAATGTAAGTTTAATAGTTTAAGCAGAGTTAAATTCTAAGTTGATATGTCTCATCCTTTTTAAACAAATTGAAACTTTTCAAAAATTAAAGTGACTGGAAAACGTGTTTTATATGAAAATTTGTTTTGGAAGACACTTTTTATATAAAGAAGTGTGTTAAGGCGCTTTTCACATGAAGACGTGTTTTCTCTAACACTTTTTTTTCTATGATTTTTTCTAAGAAACATATTTTCTATTACACTGTTGCATGAGAAAAGCGTCTTCCATTAAAGATGTGTCACACATCATTTTTCCGTATGAAAAGTGTTCTCTATGATACTTTTCTAAATAAAGTTCGTCTTACAGACATAATAGTAAAATAATTATATAACAGCGTTTTACAAGAAATCTTTTAGTCAGAAAAATATCTTAGTTTTCCAAGTACTTTCCATGTAGAAATCTTCTGGAAAGCATTTTTCCTATAAGTGTTCTGGAGGGAAAGATTAATGTAGATGATCCGAACCTCGTTCTTTATAAATAATGTTTTCCTTTAAAGAAATTTTCTCTAAGGCATTTGTTAGTAAAAAACAAGTTTCTTCTAATGCCCTCGCATACTCGACTGATTTTGGTTTAGAAATTCCCCCATTGGAAACAATTCTCCAAGACCTAATGGATGGTAAGAAGAAAATTTTTGTATTGTAAAGTATTTCATAAGAGAAAAGCGTATAATTAATTAATTTATTTTCAGATATATAAAATCGCTGTTGTGCTTAATTTATATTAATAAATATAATTTTTAAACAATTGTTCGATATTGTTCAATAGCTCTTATATATAATATATAATATCAAACATCAATGTCTAACCAAAAAACGAAGGATTTGGTTGATAGTTACTGCTAAGTGGTTGTTTTACATCAATTATCATTGGATCATTAATAAAAATGACGCTATTAGTTAAATTGCGCATATTAGCATATAAATATCAACTAATTCGCATTAACCACTCGTTGATTAAAGGTATGTCACACTACAATGGAATTGAAATTTTAGTTCATGTCAGCTACGTAATTTTTCGATGTAGGTTTTTAAATGAAAAGATTTAAATCTAAGAACATTGTAGTTGAAAGTTCAAACATAACATAAAAAACGTAACGAAATATTTTGAAGTATATTTTATGTGTATTTTTTACATTTTCATAGAATGTATATTTTTGACCTGAATTCCCATTTTATATTACTCTTTTTTAAAAACAGAAAATAATTTACTAACGTATACTTATGATATTCTTGCAAATTTTAATTATTGCTAAAATATTTACAATCTTGACTTGGTCATTTTTGTGGCATAATTATTTTGAAAAACTCTCTAAGAAGCGTCCTGAATAGGAACCCAACCCTAGCTGAATAGGAACCCAGAAGTACATTTAATTTACATCTAAACTAAACCAAAAACTTTAGAATTTGTAAAGAGTAGGCAAGATATTCGCTACAAATAATAGCACACAAACATGTGCTAAATAGAACCATCTGCTCGCTGCAATACCCAGTCGAAGACAGTTTAAAGACATTGTTTCTCTTAATATATTCATTCTCTTTGAACTAAACTGAGACCAAACTAAATCAAAGACAGAAAATAGTTGTATTGATAGTCTGTACATTTATAATTTCAGCACCGGCACAAAAATATATTTCCATTTTTTTAACATGTTGGCATTTTAATGGTGTTGTGTATTAAAAAGCTATATTGCATTTCTGTCGAGGTACAAAAATACAGCAGATAAAACGACGGAATTTGAGCAGGATTTTGATTTGTATAAGTGCTAACTTAAAAAAAAGTTAGTAAATATTTCAGAATTTTTAATTTTAATTTATATTTTTCATATGACACATATGTTTAATATTTTCAATAAAGCGCTTCCAATATTTTGCAAGGGAAATACAAAATTTCCATTTCAAAACAACCAATACTCTGTTTATCATATTTGGAATGAGAGTTGTTACATCGAAATTTGCATCAATATACATAGATGCTTCGTTTATTGGCAACTCCGCATTTTTCTTAGGGGGTGTTTTTTTTCTTTTGAATGAAGAACGAAAGCAAAGAAGTTAAAATAACTTGAAGTTAAAATTAGAGTAAATAAAAGTGATGAAATAAACATACAAAATGTTATATTTTTTGCAGAAATAAATTAGAAGAAAATCACTAAAAATGTTGTAATTTTATTTTAGAATACTAAATAGAAAAATAGAGTGAATGTGGTATATAATTAATATTGATTTAATAATTTATTTTATAAACATTATTATTAGTAATTAATTATTTATTTCAATTGTAATTTCGGAAAACAAAAAACTACTCTGAAGGTTTAACTAAGAAAGCAAAGTAAGCATAGTTTTTAAGAAAATATCGAAAATTACAAAATGTAAAACATTTCGAATATCAGCGATCAATTCTACTTCTTGCAATTGGGTCTTTAGAAAATGTTTTATGCGATTTTCTAAGTATACACATCTCTTGCGATTTAATAACTTTTCAATTCAATAACGACTCAAATAGCAATAACACAATAATGCAGCAATAAGACCTGAAAATGAACTGATTTTTAAATTGTGCACCCAAGAGATAACATTACGTACTCAATATATTTTACATATTTAAAAAGTTTCTTTTAATTTTTCCCAATGCAAATCCAATTGCAAATATCCACCCTCAGTAGTATATTCAGGCTCAAAAACATCTGCTGATGCCGTAGATATCTTATCATTCTCATATCGGCAGATTTTATTTCGAAAATCACAATTGATTGGCGGATTGGAGATTGCTTATATAATTGGCGACACCTTTGCTTACAGCCACAGTATAAAACTTTCTCTGTGTTCAGGCTGTGCAATTAAATCGGGTATGATATATTGGATAACGCATAGGTATCCATGACATGCAGTGAACATTTTTGGATAGAATATTATTCAAAAGACCACAATAACTAATTTCTTGTCTCAGTCTGTTCTCGTTGAACGTGGCTGAAACCTTTGCACCATTTGAAAGCTCCATGTTTTTCTGCCTTACCATTCAAAAACCGTATCGTACAAATTTTGAAGTTTGCTCCATCATTTTTGTACTGATAATACACTGATGTTTCGTAACGCATGTACTGACTTGATACTGCTACTTTGTAATTATTTTAAACATATACAGATTTACATTATTTCTCGTTTCGGCTAGGAATCTATGTGACACAAATAGAAGATTTTTAGAATATTTCAAATATATGAAAGTAGACTTTCTCAAATTTATGAAAAAAGACTTTTTGTTTTTTTTTTTTCAAATATAGAAAAAATCACATTTTGGAAGTTTTTTATAATAAAAAATGTTTCAATTTTTAATATAATCTTGTAATTTCACTTACTAATAATAATAATTTTCTTTAATAAAGCGACAAATTCTATTAACACAGCAAAAATTTAATGTTTAATTTACAAATATATTGAAATGAAATCATTAAAATTTAAAAATATTTCTTTTGAATCGAGAATCTACTTGTTTAAATGTTATGGTGAAAGTCAGCTATTTGACTTTCTTTCGGAAGGAACTGTAGTAACAACGATGAGAAAACTCTATCGACTTCCCAAATATAGAAATATTCATATGTTATAATAGAAGATAAATGGATTCGGTTAAGGTTTTCGACTTGCAATTGGACGATATATAGTGTGTAGATGAAACGGTTAGAATTTACAATGTAGATCTTTTAGCATCTCCTCTCCTCTGAAACTTCTAATTAAAAATTCAAACTTCGTTCACTGGCAAATCATTATTTTCTCCATAATTTCCAAGCGAAAGTTTCAATAAGTTATATAGGACGTCCGTCGGGAAGGTATACTACAAACAAACAATTATAATTTTTGATTAAATGAAAGAGAATGGGTCTTATGTTGATAAATGTTTTATTTAATGTCGGCAATTATATATGGAATACAATATCAGATAAATGTACGCCTCTGTTAGCCTCACAAATGCGAGCCCTTCTGAGCACATTTTTCATTACATTCTTACACATTTCACGTGGTATTTCATTAATTTCATCACGAATATTTAGTTTGAGTTGCTCAAGCGTTTCTGGTTTGTTTGCATAAACCTTGTTTTTCAGATATCCCCACAAAAAGAAGCCCGGAGCAGTCAAATCAGCCGACCGTGGAGGCCAATCAACATCACCACTTCTTGAAATAGCTTGTTGTGGAAAGAGGTCTCGCAGTAATTCCATTGTAATCCTGGTTGTATGCGATGTGGCACCGTCTTGTTGATACCATATGTTAACCAAGCCCAAAGCATGCAGTTTTGGCGTTTGAAAGTTTTCAATTATGTCACTAAATCGTTCCCATTGACAGTTACCGTTACGCCGTTTTCAGTTTCAAAGAAGTAAGGTCCAATGATTCCTCCTGACCAAATTGCACACCAGACTGTCACTTTTAATGGATGCAAAGATGACTGATGAATAATTTGAAGGTTTTACATTGCCCAGAATCGACTATTTTGTTTATTCACATATCCATCCAAATGAAAATGTGCCTCGTCACTCATTATGAATTTTTCATGAAAATCGGGGTTGTCATGGGCGAGCTGTAACATCTTATTGGCATATGAACGGTGCCGTAAATGGTCTTGTGGAAGAAGCTCTTGTGTCAACTGAATCTTAAATGGAAACAAATGCAAATCCTTGTGCAAAATTGTGGCCAAAGTTGTTCTTTGAAGACCAAGCTCCTGAGCACGACGTCGAATTGAGATTGATAGATTGTTTTGAATACTTTCTTGAGTAGCAGTAATGTTTTCAGCCGATCTTGCAATACGTTGTGGCCCATGCTTGACCCTATCAGCTACAGACCCTCTTTCTTCGAAATCATTCATTACACGATAAAAAGTGCGTCTTGTTGGCATGTTATTTCTCCCAAAAATTTCACATCACTTTCTCATCGTCACATTAATCAATGATTGATTTTGATAAAATGTTTAAACGATTAAAACATGTTGGTTTATCGAACACTTTTCGACTGCCAAATATAAACTGTCAAGGTTTACCAAAATGGCGGCAAAACAGAGTAGTATACCTTCCCGACGGACACCCTGTACATGTCTGTCCTGACAAGGAAAGACGACTTAAGTGTAGTTAGGATAAAGTCGTGTTTATTCATTATTATTTTTATTATTATTTGGACGCATATTCTAATTCCCATTTCAGAATTCGGTGAAGTTCAAAAGTCATAGCGGTTTTCCAAAGATTGACATAAGAAAGAATTTTTAGTTTATAATGCTAATGTCATTAAGACACAGGTTGCCATCTAAACGCGATTTTAAAATTCCTCATGTTTGGAAAGTTGTGCCAAGTTTCCATAACAGCAATTTTTTGGCAAAAGCTTAATATCTCAAAACAATAAATTAGGTCGTTTTTCTTTATAATCACAGATTTCTATTTCGTTATTGTTGTCTATTAATTCTGTAACAAATAGGTAACAAATTGTCTTTGTAAAGTTAAACTAACAGTATTGGGAGAAATGTCATCGATGCTTTGCTGGATTTCCCATAAAGTGGTCATTACCTTACTGCTGTATTGCTGAGTTTTTGAATTCGATACTGATTTCTTACAGAATAATATATAAATACCGTAATGTCCTGGTACTTAAATACAGGCTGGAATATTGCCAAATTGTTGAGTTGTTGCCTAGCTAACTAACTGGCTTATTTATCAGTTTATCTAAACACATACTGCAGACAGTGTTGCAAACCCGAAGGGTTTTTAAAGCAGATAAGGATAAAGCGAGGGAATGACTGTTTTAAGGGATTTTTTTAATTCGACTCTTTCTACTTTCGTCATATTTCGCCTTTTACGGGTAGTACATTTTTCATGCAACCTTTTCTGCTTAGCGGCAAGTTAAGCACATAAAAGCTTTCAGATTATTCGGAAAACTATTGCCAATCTATGTATATAGGTATATTTCGTCTATAACTGAAAATAAAAAAAAAAAAAAACAAAACAATCAATTTTTTTGTTGATTAATCCATATTTTAGTTATTCAGTTAACTGATAGTTTAGCTTATTTGGATCATCAATCAATTTGAATTTGAAAAATTTATTCAAAATTCAAATATTTTGTTGATGGGAACAATAAAAACGAAATGTCCACGGAAATTGTTTTTTATGCGCCAAAGAGTGGCACACAATATAAAATGTGGAATATAATATATTCAAGTTTTGATTATTCAGTTGTTCTATTAATCAACTAATCACTAGTTTTGAATAATCAAAATAACGATTAACCAATTAATCATAAATATGATTAATCCAAATGCATGATTAGTCAATTAATTGATTAATCCGGATATTGGTTAATCAACTTGCCTGATTAGTCAACAAATCGCACATCCCTATTTTTAAACTTTTTAAGAGCTTTTGCATCCATTTACTTTACTTTAAATTTCCGGAATACTTTAAAATTCCGGTTTACGTGAAAAGCAAAATAAGCCGGTTGCCTTGGTTGGGTCATGATGTACTGATGGATAAAAGAAAAAACTCCGTGAGGAAACCCATTTTTTCTGAGGCTGTTTAACAAATTTATATGGAGTTAGCTTGAAATCGTTTTCTACGTACCTTCGGTTCACTTTAAGTGGTTTTTCTTGCCTTTCTTCTCTTTTTGATAGTGCCGTTTATGCGGTTTGCGGTCCTCTTGCAAGAACGAAACTGATAAACGAACCAATCTGAATATATTTACGTAACCATTTAATCCAATAGAATCCAAGAAAATAAAACACATTTTTATGCCAAAAATATATTTTCTCTATTATTCTATCAACTACACAAGAAAAAACTTTATTACGTATAAAGAATTATAATATTTGTTGTTTTATTTTCGACATTTATAGAAAAATGTTTCTAGTATATTCATATAATATATTTTTTTTTACAAATTCACAAGTTTATATCATAAAAATATCTTTAACTTAGTCTTAAGAGAATTTGAATATTTCGACAATTTGAGCAATTAGCATCGATTCCTATTCTTGGCCCAACAACATCACGCAGCATAACGGCTCTCGTTGATGCTATTATTGGGGTCGTAGTATCATCGATACTAATTGTTGTAACGTTTACAAATTTACATGTGTAGGTAGTATTGAATTTCCCTCATTTGTTTTGTATTATCAGCAAAGTTATTGTTAACAACATCAGAGCTTTATATATGAACCCTGGTAGGAATTCTGGAAGCAGCGGCCATCGATTCTCTTTTATTGTATTTATAGTTTGTTAAAGTGTTTGCTACTATTGAATAGCAATTGTTGCTGCTTAAAATTTGAACAGTTTACCGTAGTTGTTGTTGTTGTAATACCATCTAGCAGCTGCAGCACCCATAATTTTGTTCTTCGGACATTAGATCTTAGAAAATCCGCACATTGCTAGTGACAATGTTCGGTGACATCGACAATCACCGATTTCTTCCAACAGAATAGGAAATAGCCAACAGCGGCACCCAGCACAACTGCCAAACATAGCCAAACGTTGTAGGTCATAAATATTAACATCAGCATAAAGGAAACGGTGACCTGCACCATATGCAAGAATGTTTGGCATATGTGATTCAGCGAAAACATAGTGGGTCTGTACAAATTTTATAAAACGAAATGGCATTGTTAACGGGTATTGTAAAAACATGTATTAAAGATAATAGTATACAAACAGCTATAGAATATCAAGAAGACAAAATACATTTAGGAAATATACATTTGGTACTACAGGAACTAATTTTCAATCGAGAATATTTGATTTAGAAGAAAGTTCTCAAATATTACCTAAAAACAAGTGTGTAACCCTGTTCAAAACATAAAAATCAGCTATAATATTCTGTTTTTTTTACTTGTAACAAAATGCACACAATAAAAAAAAGAATAAAACATGACATTAAAGTACAGAGTATTTAACAAATACTAACGATCAAGAAATTTCTGTCACAAATCTAAAATTTTTTATGAAAATATTTACGGCGAATTACTTTAGTTTTATCTATACAACAGGTTCGCTTTATAATGTGGCAACGCTAAATCGAAAGTAGTTTTTCTAAAATCTCTTTCAGATAAAAGGCCGATGAAATGTATACTTCCGGAAAGATTTAGATTGATCAAAAACGTGGAAAATTTTAAAAATTGGTCATTTGAAACTTTCTTCAAAACGTTGTTTATACCACGCCATACTGGACGTAAAGTTTCTGAAGAAGGGGGAAGATTGGAGTGATGATTTGCAACCAAAGGAAATCAATATCAACAACTTTTCAAAATTATTGCAAGTTCTAAAAAACACTCGCCCTGGTTAACCAGACAGGCTAAAATCTAAAATATTTAATGACTGAATTTTCACATAGTTCAATCATGGGAAAAAGCACAATCAAAGCGCGATTTTGACACAGTTATTTGCCCGCGAATGTATGTAATCAATGAGAAAATTATATGCATGAATGACTGCAGGCAAACCCAAATGTCATGAGAATTTGGTATCCATATATCTTCTTACAAATTAATCTGCTGGTATAAACGTGTCTGTCTGAACGTGTCTTTAGGTTTCAATTTTGGAAATACTACAACAGGTAGGAACATTTTTCCCAGATTCATAAGTTACGTTATATAATTCTGGTCAAATTGTGGACTTAGCAAGCATATGAATTATAAATTTTATAGAAAATATGATTTTGGTACCAGGACGTGGTTAACTCGTTCATTTACAATCTCTGAATAACGTTTTGGGAAATGTATCATTTCTCATATTTCACTAGATTCGTACAGGCAATTAAAAAATTGTAATGAATGCGTACATATTGTAGTTTAGGGGCATTTGTTAAGGGGGTTGCAGAACGGCTAAATAAAATAAATATTTTGATTGGTCAAATTTCAGATGCAATTTATATGATCTTTTTGTCAAATCTGAATTTTGTGTGTGATGCACTATTACGGGCGTTAGCTTGTCCAGTTATAGTTCTATAGTCGAACTTAGGAAGAAATTGTACAATATAAAGCCTTAATGGATACGCACAGACATTTCAGATATTCAGACATTTTATATCATATTATTATAAAAACAATATTTTACGGTTTAAGATCCTTTCTGCTGTGAAGTATTCAAAAGGTCCAAAGTAATCAGTGGTACCACTGATCCAAGGTCCTTTGATAAGGTTGTGAAGGACAGCCTGGTGGTAGCGGTCATCAACAGGGGAGATGAGGACGTCACCATTCCCAGGGGCAAGTAGTCACATCGAAAACGCTCTGTCTTCGGTGTACTAACAAGTCCTCAAGGAAATGTCTGGTACTATTCCTGTCTGTAACGATGCAGGCTAGTTCCAGGGTCGAACTAAGCTCATCGCCTTCGGAGACAAGCGCTCTGTTGAGTGCTTTCGTCCAGCTCTGAAGAAGATGGGCGAGGTGTGGCCAGGGGCGGCTCTGGGTGTCGTCAACAAAGAGGACAACCAACAGTCTCCGCTTCGGATAAAACTGATGCGATATTTGAACGGGAGAGGAAGTAGTCGCAAGTGCCAGATGTGTGTCAGAAAGGGACTAACGTCTCGTCCTTTTCTGATGCACTCAGGTGCGTGGAGGGGCTCTTCATCACAAGTCCAAGCGAGTAAATTTGTGAGGAGCTGTCGCAGACTCAGAAGAGAATATGGATGTGATGGTGGTGGAGAAATCTGAAGGTACTTCGGTTTCTTTAGATTAACCTCCACCACTCTAAAGCTGTGTCCGCGGCTCTGATGCACCTCCTTACGCAAGGAGGTGTAGATATTGTCCTTATTCAGAAACCTTGGATGAACGGAGGCAAGGTCTGCGGATTAAGGACTCCTGATTTTAAGTTAATCCTAAGTACAGGTGAAGATGTACACAGATCCCGTCTACTTGTGAGGAGTAATCTTAATATTTGCCTTCTTTAAGTAGTTAAGATATGACAGTGGCTAGCCTGAACAGGACGATTCCCAAATTTAGCTGACTTCGGCGTGCATCGCACATGACACGGAGATCCCTTCAGGTGCTCTGAAAACGCTGGTGGAAACGGCCAAAACCGCTGAAAAGAACCTGATTGTGGGCAGTGATGTCAATGCGCACCATCAAATCTGAGGTAGTACCGACATCAACGACAGGGATGAGTCACTTATTGAGTTTATTGTAAGTACTGGCATAACATAGCTGATAGGATTGGAGAATAGAAAGTTTTGGATAATCATAGCTTTTTATATCACAGTTATATTAGCTTCTGTCTGAGTGGACTGGAAAGGGTTCAAATTGAATAGTGTTTTTCCATTGAATGTGAGGAAAGCAGACATGGACAAGTATAGGGAGGCAATTAACAGGAACTTTTCAAGGATACCTGACATTAATGCCCGAAACATCGAGAGCATCGAGCGGTCTGTGAGACAGGTCACAAGGGCTCTGAATGACAGGCCTCATGCTCCAAGGGTAAGGCCAGGGGTAAGCAACGACCGCGATGGTGGTCGTTCGAACTTGTAGATCTCAGGAAGTGCTGTAGGAAGTTCTTCAACATGGTTAAGTCCACAAGGGTTTCACAGGACTGGGATAACTACAAAGAGAAACTTAAAGCCTTCACACCGTGCACGGTAGGTTATCTTAGGAAACCGCAGGGTGATCGAACAACATCCAGTGAAGAATCACTGGATCATTTTCCTGGTAATTCCCGAAACGGAACTACACTGCGTCAAATCAACCGTCGGCTGTTGCCAGGGAAATCGTAACCAAACCCAAAATAGCGCGGGCAATTAAAAGCTTTGAAGCCTTCAAGCCACCCGGACCGGACATGATTTCGCCAGGTGAACTACAAGCTCTAAATCGGCTGTATCGACCTAACATATATCCCTGCTATGTGGAGGGAGACCAAGGTGGTCTTTATTCCCAAAGCCGGGAAAACCTCCCGTCCGAGACCAAAAGATTTTAGACCTATCAAATTGTGATCGTTTCTCCTCAAAACACTAGAGAGACTCATCGACGAGCATAGACCGGAAGCTGCAGTCGAATATACAACATACTTACTGCAAGGGTAAGTTTACTGAGACTGTCCTGCACGAGTTCAGCCTTTCTAGATAGAAGGGGCGTTTCATAACTTTTCTCCCGATACGATAGTCGCAGCACTATCAAACCTGGGATTAGACGTCAGTATTAGGAGGCTAGTGTACAATCTTCTTGCGAAGAGACGTATCAGAGATAAATTAGGGTCGTCGGAACTGCACAGATTTGTCAGTAGGGGAACACCACAAGGTGGTGTTTTATCCCCCCTACTATGGAACCTCGCTCTGAACAGTATTCTGTTATTTTTGGAGGAGGCTGCTGTCAAGGTTGTCGTATTCGCAGATGATGTGACAATAGCAGCTAGGGGGAAGTTTTTTGGAACACTTGGAGACATCCTTCAAAGAGCGCTTCTCACTGTAACGAAGAGGGCAGGTGAAAATGGTCTCGGAGTAAATTCAAACAAGGCCCAAGTGGTTCTGTTCACTAGGAGATACAAGATTCCACCTGTAGATCCTATCTCCCTGGGACCTACTGAAATTCCTTCCTGAAACTCAACATTCTGGACAAGGCGAAAAAGACCACAGTGGCGCTATATGCGTGGAAGAGGGCAATAAGGGGAAACTGGGATTAAGGCCTCGCATTATTCACTGGTTGTATACTGCAGTAATAAGACCGATAATGTTGAATGGGGTTATCGTCTGGTGGAAGGCTCTTGAGAAGTTCACATACTGTAGGATACTGGAAAAGGTCCAAAGGATGGCTAGTCTGTGCATCACAAGTGCGCTCCGCATCACCCCATCTGATGCACTAAATGTAATTTTGCATTTACTACCCCTGGACATACTTAGTAAGCAGATTGCCGCAGCTACGGCAGTAAGACTAAGAGAGCTGTCACAGTGGTTATGGTCACAGTGTGATCCTTAACATGGTGCCTGACATAACAGGCACTGTTGACTACACTTTGGCTGAACCACTGTTCGACAAAAAGTACCACATTCTTATACCAGATAGAGATACATGGAAATGTAGGACTCCTGGTATAAGACGGTATGCCGACTTCTACACTGACGGCTCAAAATAAAATGATCAGGTAGGTCTCGGGGTCTACTCCAAAGACCTAGAGCTAGTATAGCAAGAAGACTACCTGATCACTGTAGTGTTTATCAGGCCGAAATTTTGGCCATTAGGGAAGTGGCAGAATGGCTGAGGTATAACGTCCTCACCACAGTGGGGATTAACATATCCTCTGACAGTCAAGCTGCCATTAAATCTCTGGATTTTGTCTTCCTGAAGTCATTATCAGCCCTGAAATGCTGCAGATCTCTTAAAGAGATGGCTCAGCATTTTAACATCCACTTTATGTGAGCAGAGCAGACGAACTGGCAAGACTAGGGACAACCTTACAGACTCCAGCCGTGTTGGAGTTCGTGGGCATGCCTCTAGCCACTTCCAAGGTCCTACTGCGAGATAGAGCATATTTAGCAGCAAATGGTAGGTGGGCGTCTGTCCGAGGCTGTAATCAATCCAGACAGATGTGGCCTCGTCTAGATCTGAAACGTTCATGACGGTGCCACAAGAGGAGGGGCAAACTATCGCGTGTCACTAGTTATATTAAGCGGTACATTTGCGTTTTAAAAGTTTTTAATAAGCCAGGCATACTATTTCCAAATTATAGATGAAAAATTATTTTTGACAAACCTGCAATTTAAACGGGATTTACCACGATCGGGCATGGTTGGATTCGTCCAGAGAAAAATTACATTGTGCAAAGATTTGGCTTTCATTATTTTGTAGGCTATAACCTTTCGCATTGGAGTAATTGCAGCAGCGGAGCAAGTTACTCCAATATTACAAATTGTAAATTCAGAATACTAATTCAAAATTAACCGTGTAAACATAATTTACGTCGAATCTGTTATTTTGAATGGAAGATAACTGGTAAAAAGACGAACCAAAAGCCAGAACTAAATCTATTGGTTTCTTAAACTATAGGTATATGGATTTTGTACACAAATATATACACAAGGTATATCCCTAAATATAAACGTGCCTTACTGTGTGCGTAGAACAGAAATACAGGACGAACTTTAACAAAACGAATTTTGTGTATTTACACAATTATGTTTGGGGTGGACGTGAAAATGTGTTAATGATATACGAGTTACGTAAGACTTGTGCAATGTATGTTCAGCTGTGGACATACAAAGTTACAACGAATTTATATTTATGGTTTCATTTTTCATTATTATCTCCGTAATAAGAACTAGATCATTTGATTTTGGATTGTCGAGACATGTTCAGCTTGCTGTTTGGTACGGTGTTTAAGACTTCGCAAAATATTTTTCCGTAAATAAAACATAACTCACACAGTCGCACAAAATGTGAGCTTTTCCGGTTGAATTTGCATGATCTATATAATTATATTCGTGAATATTCGCTGTAATTATATTCGTGAAGACATAGCTCGGAAGCGGAGCGTGCAATGAAGAAAATAATTTTACCATTCAGGGAAAGAGGGAAGGCGGTTGATTCAGAGCACGAACCCATGATCATAAGAATGATAGTCATACGTACTAGCTACCACGCCATACTCGGGACACAGATTTACTCGACAGATTAACCGAAATAAATTTGCATTGAATTTAGTTTCTGTTTCATACACCCAAAATTACAAACAATTTTGAATTTGATTTTGATCCTTACAGCCGAAATAAAATTGAGAAGTTGTGAAAATCTTTTAGAGTCTGGTATTGTAAATTTCTCTGACAGAAAACGAAACTACATTTGGGTTCAGTCTTGATTCAGGCTAAGAAACACGACTGCATAAAACTAAATTATCGTTTAAGGTTCTAGAATCAAAATATCTATTTCATTATGTTTCGGTAGAGAAACAGAATCAATGTATATTTTCAGTTTCATTTCAGGGGAAAAAACGAATCAATGTAAGAGGTGAGCTGTTATTTCGAATATGAATCAGAAACAAATTTCTAATGTGTTTTAAATAAGTTTACAATGTCAAATCCGAAATGAAACTGAACTTTCGCAAACTTTCCAACTGTCCGTGTTCAAGAAAGGCCCTTGGTCTTCCTACCGTTTATTGAAATTAATACTCTCAATTATTACACCCTTATATAACTGATTTGTGCCCTGTTGACCTAGGGTGAAGACCAGCAGAAGCGCCTTAATTTCTCCAGGCCGTTGCTCCACATTTACGATGATATTTACGTTTTTAACATTTATTTGCAGGAAAGAAACTGTCACAATAATAATAGTACCTTACAAGGAGGCGGATGCAAATCTCAGTACCAATCAGACTGAGAAAAGTTAATATCCGCAAAGAATACGATTCACATATACGCCAGAAAGATTATTGTTTCAGCTACCTCCAAGCTGTGGGCGAAATATTTGCCTTTAGTTTGGTATATTAAATCACAGCGTTGCAAAATCATACTTAGAGAAAACTCAATAGTTATATATTTCTTACTCAATAACATAAATAATTGGGAATCATCCATGATCATCGATTCACATAAGAAAACTTTGCTTACCATTGCAGTTTGAAATTGAATTTTTTCATATTAATTCAAAAACTATAAATCGTTTTCTTAATTCCCACTCTATACGTGTTTACGTTCGTATTCAACTGAACCATAGATCAGATGTTGTCAATAATTTGTTGGTAGATAAACATTATCCTGACTACTATTTATAAAGTTCATTTCAATTACTAGATGCGAGTATACGACAGTACATACTCCTACTTTATTCAAAACCAGGATATTCACAAAGTGTGGGTGTGTACATACATGGCGACATTACAAGCAAACAACTACAAACAAAACACATAATTTACATGACAAAGACAAATATACAAATGAATAGAAAAGTCATATAATTAATTTAATTTACCGAAAGTTTATTCTAAAATTTATTGTACTTACGGCTGCTTATTTATAACTTCTCCAACATATCTATAGTCGATAATAATTACAGGTGATGTGAAATAGATTTTATTTGTTGGACACACAAATAATTACAAACACATGTAGAATGAGTAAAGCGATGATGAGAGATGATGGAAGGGTGGCATGAAAAAGTTGTAAAAGAAATAAAGAGACACAGACAAATGAGATATTAATTACTATACCACTAAATGTTTATCAATGACATAAATCGATCTGTGCCGACCGATAAAATACCCTGCACTTTAACTGTATTAACGTTCACTTTTGCATTTTCCCGCCTGTACAAATTGGGATTTTTTGGGATTCCTTATCAAAATAAAAGAACCAAAGAATGTAAGAAGCTCTCCCCTGTTCTATTCATAGAAGCAAAAGGAACTAGCAAAATGTATCCTTTATTCCAGAAATTTCCATCACCATCGCCTGTACCCTTAATGTTGTTACCTGATTTTTTCGCATAGATTATGCTGATAATTTTTCTGTGAAACAGTTACTTCATTATAAATTTCCGTGGAAAGCTGATTTTCCTTTGCCTAGATCATTGTATTAGTCTTTCTCTATAAAACAGTTTCTTTTTTACCTATTGAACGGAATATTCTTGCATCAAATAAAACAATATTCCTGTGGAAAGTTTGATTCCCTTCCAATGGGAAAAATTAAAAATTAATTTTACGGAGGATATAATTTCTCCGAGAATAAGGTACGTGTGTTCCCTTTATAAAATATAATTACTATTCTAATTTTAATTTTTTGGATTTTGAAATAATAAAGTTTAAAATTAGACCGGTTTACTGAAAAAAACTTTATTTCCTTGTAAAGGCCTAACTTATGTTAATTTTATTAAATTTTTTATTTTAATTTAATTCTGATTTATTAGTATTCTTTTCTCTTTAAAAAATGTTTAAGGGAAGTACTTCCTTTGGAAATAATTAAAATTTCCCTATGTATGCGTTGTTTCCTTTACTAAGAATATAATATAGGTCTATTGTACGAGTATCTAGGAAAAGTTTTCACTTCTTTAGTGGGAAGAGCTCCCTTGCTTTGGTGAGATGTTGTCTATTTTAAATAACAAATATGTTCTAGACATAAAAGCTGTTCGAACTTAAAATTGATAATTGCTCTTCAAAGCATCTTTTATGACATAGACCGATACTTTTGGTTACATTTTCAAACTGGTAAAACAGCTTATTTAATTTTTTATAATTAAATAAATAATAGTGTACGTTTTTACAGGCACCTTATGGTGTAGGGTATGTAAAAGTCAATAATTCCCCTAAATTATAAACAAAACTTACTGCACTGGTGAAGCACTGGTTGTAGCTGCTGGCATCTGTCCTGCTTCTGGATTTCTTTGCGGTCCGGTGACAGGGCGATATTCTAAAAGATTATAAGTTTTCCAAAACAAAAATTCGCGGTAGTATTTTAAGCCTTCATACAAAAGAGCCATTATAAAGATGGCTACCATGGAACCAATTAAACCGCCGATACTGTCAATTTTCCACCAATCAAATAGTATCGTTTCAGTGTAACCGAAATGGAACTAAAAGAAAATAAAACAGGAAATATATTTTACAATTACGACTTTTTTTATTATGTTACCGCCATAGACATCATATGGTGCACCATAGCTTGGCCTGGAGTAGCAGGGGCATGATGATGGTGCTGATGGTCCATAGTGGGAGGCATTTCTGTAGATAAAATTGTTGGTGTGGGTGTTGTGGTGAGTACCATAACTGCGTGATGATGCGCAGCGTGAGCGTCCCCATGCGCTACATGGCCATGACCAGCTGAGAAACAAAAGAAAATTAATTATAAATAATATGTAAACGCATGAAAACCCCGGTTTTATTGCACGACTAATCGTAACAATTTACAATAGATCAGCTAAAACTGAAATGGAAGTAGCCAGGATATAAGTAAGTGTGCAGAAAGGTTAAGGAGAAAATTATTTTAAAAGCCACAGAAACCAACAGAAAAAAAAGAGACTCAGCTTTTAATAAATATACAAGAACGGAGAAAGAAGTTGCCAAGTCGAAACGATCGTATCCGATAGATTTCTACAAAAAATACAGACATATGAAGCACAGTAGCTCGAGAAGACGGTACTACGGATTTTTAAATGGCAGAAAAAGTCAATTTATCGATATTGCGAGTTTTTCCAATTTATGAAAAGTCGATTTTTAAAAATTTTAACATTTTATTTTTGGCACTAGATATATTTTTGCGCAAGTGCAATATAGCTAAATTTAAATGTTAAATTGGAAGCCAACTAGTTGACAGCTAATTAGCTATTGTTCCAGTATGAAAGATCAATCGGAAGAAACTGAGGTAGCGATGATGGGTAAAGACTCTTCCACGACTTTCCAAAGATACGGACATTCATATTTTACGATTTGCCAAAAGATAAATGGACTAGTGTCACACTTTGCAATTTCTATGTGAATAGTGAAATCGGTACAAAAATATAGACAATTGTAGTGTGACTGTGAAGGGGTTAGAATTCGCAATTTACGTTCTTCTTGTTGTAGTTTCACCCGAAAAAATGTAGGTAGGTATCGCTTGACAGGCAACGATATGTAATTTTGAAAATGGGTTGTATTATTTCCGAAATTCTGTTTTTCTTATGCAATTTTTAATAGTGTCGTTGCATCATTCTTTATTTTCGTCCGATGTATTGCTTTATAAAGTGTGAAAAAATTAAAAAAAAAAATACAATTGCACCTTCCGGAGTTCGAAATTTTTAATCAAAAATTGAAAATTTGTCCATCATATTGCTTCACAATAACTGATTGATTCTGTGAATCAAAGTGTGCTGAGCAGAGTTATATTTAAAGAGATTTGCAAAGTATGTCTTTGCAAAGTTGAATCGGAAATTTTGTTGCAAAGGTTGCTGAAAATCTCGAAAGTTATCCGCTTGAAATGCAGTTTTAAAGATCGATGTCTTACAACTATAGATTTCCCTGCTGTGTGTGTCTTATATACAAGGTGTCCGTCGGCAAGGTATACTACTTTGTTTGTTTATAATTTTTGATTAAATGAAAGAGAATGGATGTTACATTGATAAATGTTTTATTCAATGTCGGCAATTATGTATGGAATACAATATCAGATAAGTGTCCGCCTCTGTTAGCCTCACAAATGCGAGCCCTTTTGAACACATTTTTCATTACATTCTCAAACATTTCACGCGGTATTTCATTAATTTCGTCACGAATATTTTGTTTGAGTTGCTCAAGTGTTTTCGGTTTGTTTGCATAAACCTTGCTGTTCAGATATCCCCACAAAAAGAAGTCCGGAGTAGTCAAATTAGGCGACCGTGGAGGCCAATCAACATCACCATTTCTTGAAATAACTTGTTGTGGAAAGAGGTCTCGCAGTAATTCCATTGTAATCCTGGCTGTATGCGATGTGGCACCGTCTTGTTGATACCCCATGTTAATTAAGCCCAAAGCATGCAGTTGTGGCGTTAAAAAGTTTTCAATCATATCACGATATCGCTCCCCATTGACAGTTACCGTTAAGCCGTTTTTAGTTTCAAAGAAGTAAAGTCCAATGATTCCTCCTGACCAAATTGCACACCAGACT
>JAHXMU010000369.1:1045412-1088271 GCA_019455685.1 Philornis downsi | reverse complement strand
ATTTATCAATATAAGATCCATTCTCTTTCATTTAATCAAAAATTATAAACAAACAAAGTAGTATACCTTCCCGACGGACACCCTGTATATGTAGCTTCAACATGAGAAATCGATGTAGTACTAGCCTTTACCAGAAAAAAATATTCCAATTTCGTTGAAAAATGATTGTTGTTTCCGTACAACAAGTAGAAGTTTCTATTCCAGCGCAAACAAAAAATGGAAATAATTCTTAGTGTATAAACTACATTTATACTTATTAATTAATTATTATTAATTATTAACTATGAATTATATGTATTACCTTGAATTATAAACATGAATTAATTGAGTTAATTGCCTAAATTGTCTAAATCAAAACATTAAGTTAAATTATGCTACTAAGTACAACTAAATGAAATCTGTGTCAACCCATATTGAAACTAGCACTATTGTGAATGAACCTTATTTAATAATGCCCAAAACCAAAACGGAATGTCAAGATTATACTAAAAACCAAGAGAACCGAGGTTTCTTGATACGTACAACTTAAGAACAATTGCTTTTTCTTTTGTAACCCGCCCAAGGTGAGCACGAGCTGCCCAAATAAATTATATATATTCAGTTCGCAACTTACTCTAAATACTTATTACTTACTTATTTTTCCCCCAAACAACAATTCTCTTTCGTTATAATTTCTCGACATATTTCGAGAAATTATACTCATATATACTCTAATTTAGGTGCTTGGATTCTCTACTTTTCACCATAACCAAATCTCAAGCCCTACTTAATATATATTCGAATAAACGAACATATACAGGGTTGCCCATATTCGACGGACCCATGTTTTTTAAAAAAAAAATCAAAGAAAAAAATAAAAATTTGGCGGTTGGCAATCTTATTCATTTAATTTGTTCCAAGTAGATTTGTTTACATCAATTTTTGAATATGATATCTCTCAAATGGCCGCCTCTGGCGTTGATGGCGTATTGTGCCCTTTTTGCAGCATTTTCCATCGTTTTCGCCAACATTTCGGCCGGAATAGCGGCTATTTCTTCACGAATGTTGTCCTTGAGCTCTTCTACGGTCCTTGGCTTGTTAACGTAAACCTTTGACTTCAAATGTCCCCACAAGAAGAAGTCAGCGGGCGTCAAATCGGGCGAACGCGGTGGCCAGTCCAAATCACCACTTTTCGACATCAAACGGCCCGGAAACAAATTCTTCAGAAAATCGATTGTTATGCGACTTGTGTGCGGTGGAGCGCCGTCTTGTTGAAACCAGAACTGCCTCATACGCTTTCGACGAATAATTGGCATCACAAAATTGGTCATCATGTCGCGATAACGCTCCTGGTTGATGGTAACAGCATGGCCATTTCCGTTTTGGAGGAAAAACGGCCCAATGACCGTTTTCGCACTAACGCCGCACCAAACTGTGACTTTTTCGTCATGAAGAGGCAATTCTTGAATCTCCTGAGGATTTTCAGTGGCGTAAATACGGCAATTTTGCTTATTTACGGTCCCATTCAATGTGAAATGGGCTTCATCGGACATGATAATTTTGTTCCAAAATTGCTCGTCATCATCGGCCATTTCGATGACTCGTTGGGCCCATTCCAATAGACGAGGCTTGTCCGCAGGCAACAATCTTTGCGTCAATTGAATTTTGTACGGGAACAAATCAACGCGAATAATCCGTTGTAAAGTGGACCGAGCCATGCCCAACTGCTGAGAACGGCGTTTTTGGGATGTTCTTGGGGACCTCTCAACACTGGCTCGTACGGCAGCGATATTCTCGGCCGATCGCCTTGGTCGACTTTTATTTGGCCTCTTCGGATTGAAAAGAGCCTCACCAGTCGAAAATTTTTCGTATAAACGCTTAATGGTGTTCTTAGAAGGCGCACTTCTCACATTTTTTAATATTTTAAAAGCACGTTGAGTTTTCACAATTTACTTCTTCTGTTGAATGTAAATTTCAACTATTTCAGAGCGCTCGAGTGGCGTGTATTGTTCCATGGTAAAAATCTGCTTGGACTGACGCTTCAAACGCGGTATGTCATTAAGCGATCTGACATCTCTGTCAAAAGTTATGGCGTTGCCAGATGGGTCCGTCGAATATGGGCAACCCTGTACACTTAGAATATCACTTTTTTATTGCTTCCAAATATTTTTGATGCTAAAATGATTCCTTGAATGCTGATATTTTTCAATTACAAAAATAACTTCAAAATAACTTCAACGGATGCCAAATTAATGCTAATAGGCATTGCAGTTTTCAAACATTTTTATAGAGATTTAAGTCCAGTTTATCACCTGTTCATCATAATAAAGTTTGCATAAAAAAAGCAACATTAACACGACAAACACGTGTTATTTGTCTGTATTCATTGGTTCATATTCAAACCTAAACTGCTTCTAGATCCCAAATAATGGCTATTATCTTATTTGGATACTCTGTTTCTGATTTACTTTTGTTTTATTAAAAAATTTTTTCCCGAAAAGAGTGAACAAGGAGTTGGCAACAAAATAAACTTGAATTTAAATTCTCCTCATCTTGATATAATTGTGACAGTTTCACTGACTAAAAAAACATATATTTCCTAGGAGAGGAAAACAAGGTTTTTTTTTTTTATTTCATTCCATTTTTTTCGTTCATAGATCCCCTCCTTCCCCGTTTACAAAAAGGTGCATCTTTTCCTTAGATTAAAAAAAGAAAGATACTCGGGAAAAAAAATAGGAAAAGGAAATTGTTTTCTTAAAAAAAAGTAAACGCCAGCAAAAGCTAAATATATCAAAACTCAAAATACGGCTTTTAAATCTCCGTAAAAGCTTATAAAAAAACGCGTTATTTTGACGATTCCATTTCCAATATCTCTTTGTATTATAACGAGTTTTATAATTTTTATCTGAAAAGGCAACTCAGAGGCATTATCAAAATTCTTGTCTTTTGTCTATACTGATGCGAAGTATGAGCGAAATCTGTCATTTAGTTTATTTAAAGTGCTCGATTTCGTTAGTTCATCCCAAGTGTGTTTTGCGATTTCTACAGTGATTAAAAATATCGAGCGGACAATTTTCTCAAATTTTCGGTAAATCGACTTCATAAAAACACGTGTGTATTGGTGGTACACTGCATTCGAAAGGTGTAGAGACGAGACGGAAGATTTGCATCGCTCTGGTCGACCATCGATGTCTTTAACTGAAGTTAACATTGATAAAGTTAATTAAATGGTGACGAAATTCGGCATTTAATTTTGAGAAAGATTAGTATGTTTCACGGATCAATTCATATTATTTTAGATAATTATTTGAGTGTAAATGCGTTGCCGCTCTACTAGTTCTGAAAGACTAGCTTTTTCTCTAAAAACCGAATCGGGTAAAGGTCGCTGAAAACTTGCTAGAATTGGTCAATTCCGATCCCATATTAATGAAAGACAGTCTTTAAAGTCGATCAAAAGTCAAGTTAACGCGGATTGTTTTCTCCAGTAACAACAATGTTGTGTACTCGCTCGGAATTCTTGCTAGAATGCCAGTTGGTATATAGAGAATATTATGTGGGTGTTACACGGCGTTTAAGAGATTAAATTCATCAAGAGGCCAGATTTGTGGAAATAAAACTCATGGATTTTGCACCACCTCACAGGGCTGTCATTGTTGGCAAAAACTCAACGAATAACCTGATATGGTACCGATTGACTTTTCTTCACAAAATTCAAATTACCATTTTCAGGCATCTGTTTTCAGTCGACAAAAACATAAAAGAGAACTCCCGAAGAGCACTGAAGTCTTTTTCGTAAGATGCATTTGAATTGAATTGAAATTTGAATAAATAATAAATATTCTGTGTTTTATTGACCAATTTCCAATACTTATTTTTTTTTTTTCTCGAAAAAGTACAATTCTATACAAAAAATACATTTCATGTTTACTTCCAATGTTTACACAGGAAGGAATTCCTAATAGGAAGCATATTTGCGTGGAAAGGCTAATTTCCCCTAGGAAAAGGAATGCATTCCCCATAGAAACTCATTTCTTATAGAAAGAAAATACATTGCAAATGGGAAAAACATATTTTCCATAGGAGGAACCTATTTTTCATTTAAAAACAAATAGGTTGTTTGTATGAAAAGAACAAACTTATTCGAGCCTTTACATACGCGTTTTCTGTATAAGAGAAATGATTCGTAACAAAATGTCATCCTTTCATTGCAAAAAAAAAAAAAAAAAAAATAATTTCTTCCGTAGAGAATATTTAAAAAAGAAAGAGGAAGTATTTGCTTAATAGAAAATAAATAATCTAACAACATTTTTATCAGGAAAAATACTGTTTTTCTGGAATAGGTGATATTGTTTTCATAAACAAAGAAGGAATTTTTCCATGCAGAAATCAATTTCGTTTTTACTTTCTGTTTTGTATATGAAAGCATAGAATTCCTTCAAAAAAAGGAAAGCATATTTGCAGAAAAAGAATCGTTTCCCTTAGAAAATGAATACCTTTCACCATAGAAACCCATTTGCCATAAACAAGAATCACTTAGCACGGAAAATGTATTTTCCATCTAAAAATATATTTGGCATTGCAAAACAAACATTTTTTCTATATGGAAATAACAATTTTATTCAAAGAATATCTTTTTCGTTTTCTCTCATATGACAAAAATTCACTTTTATCCCCTGAATTCTTAGCCAAAAATATTTAAACATCTTTACTAGAGAGAGAAGACTTATTTTCTGTAAAAATTATATTAACTATAGAGTTTAAGAGTTTTTGACATATTGAGGACGAATTCTTGTTTTTACCACAAAAATACAACCACAATTGGCACCAATTTATCCATAACTTTGCCCGACCTGCTGTAAAATAGGTCATTGTACATTTCATGTGAATGACATGGTGTGATTAATGCACAGTTGGATTTACTTTACATTCCATCTGAAATGACGTTCGACATCATTCGTAATACATTGAAGTACGTGCGTCCGCATTTAAAAGTAGATTTTAGACATCGCTTTTGAATAATCGTCACGGCTGTTAAAGCAGTATTAAAAATACATAAATTGACTGTAAGATAGGGGTTTTGCTACTGGGAAATTTGATATAAATAAAAAAGAATCATTATTCAGCCTCTCACTTTGAATTGCATAAGAATAAGAAAATATGAAACTGATTGAAACTGATGAAGTTGATTGTTATCAGCAAGACAAAAAAAGTGTTTTTTTAGTGGCATAAGTGAAAGGTTTAATAACAATTTGTGTAAAGCGTTAAACTTTTGAAAAAAAAAATGTTTAAGTTTGTTACCATTATCTTTTAAACAATAAAAATCGTTAACTTTTACGTTGAGTTTTAACATAACTCTGCTGTGAACATAAACAATGGCTGTCAAAACTAAGTGTGCAATAATTTTTATATACATAGTTACGTTAAACACAAAACTACATTACTTTCACATACTTGGTAATAACAAAAGACAATAACAAGTTAATTATTACCTGGATTTTGATCAATAGCCTAACTGGTTTCGTCGTACAAATCTCTTTAATTTTTATGAAATGAATTAATCTTATAGACTACAATAATGTTACCTAAATAAGCAAACAAATAAGTGCTGAATGACCAACAAAATGGGTAAAAAAAGAATGTAGAATCTAAAAGGATAAAGTGAGAAATGCGACGCTTTTACACAGATTTGTGTATTAAGAACATGTATTTCCGTGCTAGCACATAGGTCAATATTTGCCGGGGCTAACACACCCCTGCACCGAGAGAAACGTTTCTCATATGGAAGAAAATCTGCAAGCATATAACGAACATTGCAACTGATTTGTCACCAATTAAGTTTTTGTCAATTTGATAAAGTCCATTTTATAAAAATTAAAATTGATTAAAAAATCCATAATTTGTTAATGATTATCAGGGACATACAGGGATAGGTAAAAAACCAATTTGTGTGTTTATTAACTAACTTAGCAATGGCTTGAAAGGTGTTATAACTACTCTTCTCTGTCGAGAACAACCATTTATCAAACGGTTTCTGATTTTAAACGACGTCGTACAGTGCTATAATGATGCCAGAGCGGAGGTCCAAAAGAGCTGGCTACACAGGAAATCATCATAGAAAAAAAGGAAAAATATTAGCGGTAATCGTAAAGTGAAGTCGTAAGACATAGCTTAAAACTTAAAGATGTCAAATGCCCGGGTATTTACTATTTCACATGAATATTTGGTTAGGAGAAAAATATTTTCCATATGGATGCCGCTTTTGCTAACAAAAGCTAATGGAACAAAAATATCAGTGTATTACAAATATGAAGTGATTTTTGAGAAAATTAAAAGCAATAAAAAAGATTTGTTCATGTTTTCTATGACAATGGATAAAACGTTGGTCTATCGCTACACTCCTGAATCGAGGCAGCAGTGCCCTGAGTGGATTGATTTAATGAAACCATGAAAAGCGCCACTGAGTCTTATGGTCTCCGTATTTTGAAAAAGAATATTTAAACAGGGCGATAGCCTGTAATGTGATCCCTTCAACATATTTTTGGAGATGGGTGATGCAGTTTTAAGCTGAAGAAAACACGACTGTCAATATCTTTAACAAAAGCCATATGCTACTTGTATACGCCGATGATATGGATATCATTGGCATTAAAAATGCGTCCGGTAGTAAATGAGAACAAAACCAAGTTATTTATTTCAAAGAATAAAGAGTCGACTGTTTTGGAGTGGTGGATGAATTGAGCTACCTCGTCTCCACCTTGGATATAAAGAGATGTACAATCGCTAATTTAATAATGTAGCCTTCTTTCGACGAACAAAAATCCAACTAAGCCAGATACTAGATTTGCCTATCTTGCACAGGACCCTGGGTTATGACAAATAGTCCGAAAAATATATGAAGCCATCGTTAACGGAGACTACCAGAACGCACGTATCATGAGTCATATAAGCGGTATACGAACATTAGTTTGTTCAAATGCATCAAAATTCGTTATTTGCATCAGTTAGATGGAACCAAACGCTCCTGCACGAAAAGTCTTCTATAAAGAACTCGGTACAGGAGAGGCGGCCAAAACTTCGTTGAAAGAGCCAGTCTTTTGAAATACAGGAGCGGATCGAAACGCTTGCGATTAGTTTCTACCTGCAGTGTTCGTAAGTAAGTAAAAAGTAAGGTAACTACATTGAGAGAAAAAGGACAACCGCCAAAATGAGAAAAATAATTAATTCAAATAATTTATTTTCTGAATTTGCAATACCTGGCTCACAGGCTCCACAGCCATTCAAAAAAGAATTGTCTGTTTCTTTGAGTTAGATTTGACTTGTGCTCTTCGTTGAGAACATTTTCGTAGCAATGGGCAAAACTTGTCGATTGTTTTGTGAAGTTATAGACCCAGTACCGAAATAGTTATTCCTCGAGCCAGCTGTGCCAATGTAATCAATTTCGCAAATTTTTGAATTATATTCGATTAGTGAAATGAACAATTGCTAATAGAAAAAACGATGCTGAATCGAATTAACAACATGTTTCACATACTAAATCAGGGTGTTAATCTAAATCAAAATTGTTGCGTTTTGGACATATGAAATGGAAACAAAATTCAATACAATTGCAATTTCGTTGTTAGAATGAAAACCACAATTGTATGTAATTTTGATTAGGATGCCAAAAAGTGAAACAAATCAGAGTTATATTCTGGTTTGATTTCGTTTCGGTGACAGTCCTGATTTTCATACATAAAATCAGTTCCTCTCAGGCTTTTATTTTAAATCACAGTAGCCTGATTTAGCTAAATAGACGTACATTAAAAAACCACATATTCATTATATCTTCATTGCCTTAAAGTTGATAACTAGAACACCAATCCAAGTTGCAAATTTCCTACAAAATTTCTTGTGTACTTTTTAACAACAGCAGTATTGCGATGCGATGGGATTTAATTACAATTTATTACCCCACAACATTATATTCGTGGAAAGCAAAGTTCTAAATCTCCATAGATACGCCACTAAATCACAGTATATATATACATATAGGGATATTGTATATCATATGCTTGGTAGTTGGAAAATTAAACATGAGAATTTTCAAGCACATCATAATAAACTGGCTTACAGAGTAAAAAGTTATTAAGCATATTCCAGGTATTCTACTGGAAGGAAATGCGTTATTTTCGCAATTTAATTTTAAATATCTGGCAAATATCCGGTTAAAAGCAAATCACATTCAAGTTTCTTATGACAAAAATGGTTAGAATTTAATATGTTTTTATTAGGTTTTAACCACTAATGCTGGAAATTTGACAAAAATTCCAACAAAACCTAAAGCGAACTTCCAATTCACAACCACATGACGAATAATTAAATAGCGGTTATATTAAAGATCAATCACGTGAACGACTGAGCGCTATTTGAATATAGTCTGCGATTCGTGTGTGATCATTAACAAATCTTACTATCGATAAAGAATTGCACCAAATAATCCCAATGATAGTTCTCTGATGCCTTAACAGCAACAGAAAACGGAAGACAATTCAAAAGAAACGATTTAAAAAAAATTAAAAAGAAATTAAAAGAAAAAAATCCAAAATTCTTGTAGAGCATGTATACAATTGGGCTCATCGGTAAGAACATCATTCGGAAGCTTGTCAAAATACCTGCCAAACGGCATATAAATTTATCTGTCCTTACTTGGAAAAACAATTTAACTCGAAATTTGTTGTTTTGAGATATTAAGTATTCTGCAAGAAATCGATATTACGAAAATTTTTTATAACTTTTGAAACATGACACAACATAAGCGTTTATATTAAATAATATTTTGAGATATTACGTAATTTCTCAAGAATCGCTATTTTGAAAAATCGCTATATCTTGTGAACTACACATGAGAAAAACGTTGCCATCAAGCACGTTTTGGCTTGTAATCCTTGTATGTAAACTTTGAAAAAAGGAAGGATATGACAATTGCGATGTAAATCATGTAGGATCAACTATGAGAATAGACGTGTGAAAGGTACGGGAGAAAGGAACAATACTAAATTGGGCTCTCTGATTGTTATTCATTGTAGAGCACACGACTTCCAACTTTTAAGTATTCCCTGGTAACGCCATCGAACAATTTTCAGGTGGTAGCCAAAGTAAAAGGGCGATGAGTTAGTTACTGAAACGCAATTTCACAACGAGATGTTACAGCAGTCTTCTCAGGCATTAAGGAGTCGTTTGGGAGACAGGGTACAATATATAAAAATGCATATCCTAATCGTCATCCAAGTAGGTATGTATGTAAGTGTAAAGTAAATGTTTCGCAAACTCAATAGGTGAATATGGCATAAAATTTGGGCGCTATATTAGCAAAGGGGATAACAACGGTTACAAACGTGTATAAATTTAACCGAATACGATATCGAATTGGTCAAAATTTCAGTGCTTACAAAAGACTTTGTTGTTTTAAGATATTGATTGTTTTATAAGAATTTGATGCATCTTTTAAAATAGTCGAAATTTTAAAATGGTGCTTAGACGGCAACATCCATTTTAATGATGTAAACTGTAGTAATAAAAAACATTTTGTAGCACACTTCAATAATTTGAGATACATATTATGTAATTACTCGAACATCTCAGTTCTGAAAAATCGCTATAACCCTTAAACTACGCGGAATTTCCAAATTTCGTTTGGGCACAAATGTATGTCTAAATAAGAACAACAATAATCATGAATAAACCCGTGATTTTTCCCTATAAACACAGATTTTAACTCGACTATCTTTCCCTAGACCAGAACTAAGCAAAAACTGTTTACTAAAAATATGCAAAGAAGGGAGTAACCAAAAAATGATATTGTATTTTTCTCATGCTCTTCGCCCCAAAGCACCCCATAATTGTCAAAAAAGCGCTAAACTAAACTTGCCATTAGTGCTATTGCAAATGTATAGGTATATGCCGAGCGAAAATAGGACAACAGAATCCAACAAACGCAGTTATGACACTAAACAAATTCGAAAGAGTGTCGGACAACTCAGAGCATAACATCATCGGCATAATGATTTAGGGATTAAAAATCAATTCGGGACGCCAGAAACCAACAAATGTTTAACAAACTCATTTCAGTAATCTATATATATAAAAATCAGTTGCTGTGCGTTAGTCTCGCTAAAGCTCGACAACGGTTGGACCGATTTGGCTCATTTTGGTCTTAAATTATTGGTAGAGTATTCTGGAAGGTTTAAAAGGTTTTATTTGAAGTGATAGATGGCGTTGGAGATGAGATTTTTGCAATTAATTTTTTTTTACCTCATTAACATTGAATCAAATAATGGTAGGTGACAAACATACCATTTTTTTTTTCAAAAGGCATTTTGAAGGCAAAACAACGTTTGCCGGGTCAGCTAGTATAAATATATAAATTCAACTGTGTTTCATTGAATTTTACTGAGTGTACACCTGGCTAATATTGTAATATTTGCTTTTTCATCAATATGTCATGTCTACTTGATAAACCAGCAAGAATAGAAGTTTGGTCTTGACAATGTAGGCTATAAATTGCGATTATACGTGATCAATAGTTCACAAAGTTACCAAAAGTTCGGTTCATATGCTCAAAATTATGTTTAAATTTAAAAAGTTATCATTGAATTGCACACATTCCTGAATTGTTATTAACTGCATTCCGAACCCTCATAAATCAACACCCTTCAATGTTTGCATAAACAAAATAAATGATCATCATAAAATCTAAATTTTCATGATAATTCACATGTTCGCTACATTATTGTAGGGTGCTAATTGAACAATTAAATATATGTCAATAAAACAGGAAAGCAAACATTAGAAACCTGATAAAACAAATACGTATACCTTCCAAAATTGTGGCAGCGTTATCTCAACTAAGACTCAAAAATAGCCCCACTATCACGGTAGGTATCGTTTTCAATCAAACCATTCTGGGTGAAAGGTTTTCAAAGTGGAAGCAAACGAATGTGAAGGGCACCACATCTTTGTCTATTACCTAGAGTACGTGATAAAATAAATGTGTTGTCTTTAGCAACCACAAATTTTGTTTTAGAGGCATAATTATACCTTCACTGACAAGGCTTTTTGATTTGCCAACAGTAATTAAAAAAGAAAAAGAGCGTAAAAAATAAATTCAAATAGATAACAAAAACCCCGAAATGGTAGTAATATATGCTGATAATAATTGAAAGTATGCAGTTAATAATTTAAAGGGGTAAAAATTTAAACATTTAACTGTTCCGCTCATTTAAAATAAAGTATGTATTGAAATATTTAAACACTGACATGTTCAAAAAATGTAATACCCACCCCTTTACTCAAAGACAATTTAATCTAAATCCAAGTTCAAACTGTTGTATTATTCCTGTCCTTATCATATTAATAATTCGTTTTTGTTGTCAGCAATATTTTACAAAATATTCGCAACAGCCATCATTTTTTTTTTTTATTGCATTAAAAAGGTCGTTGACTTTACGGCCGGAGTTTAACGCGACCCAAGCGATATTAGTAAAGTAACACTCAACATACAAATATTTTCTTAGAAGAAAATGTTGCATACATAAGTAAGAGTTACATAAATACATTTACATATCGATTACTTGAGAGCGGTATTTAACTTGATTCCAGTTCTTTCATATAAGTATTTAGGTTAATCGAAACCGTATGCGTCCCCAGCCTTACTGGGCCATAGTGAAGAAAAAAATTAAAATTTATATCTACTCCGATCAAGCCTTCTGACACCTCTCATATACATAAATGGAATAATGGTTTTAGAAATTTAATTAAACTTTAAAATCCTGTTCGATGATACGACATTGAAAAAAATTTGTATGAATTAATATATTATTATGCTTTTGTAGTTTCCACTTGAGTGCAATCGAAGAGACAGAATCGGACTGTGCATTCTTGTACCTCCCATATACGAGGATCTTTGGACCTCTCAATTTGATCACAATATATTTCGCTATTGATAATCTAATCTTGAATAAATTTAGGACGAATTAACGTATTTGTAGTCTTTACTTAAATGCACAATTTGGATACAATTTGTATTTTGGTGCCCGAAATGTAGTCACACTATATTACCGTATTAGATGGTCCGATTTTGACCAAATTGTACACGAATTGACAAGTTTACAGTCTTCAATAGAATAAAATATTCACTAAACCGAATCAAGCTGTGGGCCTCGAAATTTGTTCACATCATGACACCATATTAAAAGGTGAAATTTTAACGAAACTTCACACATTTTTAAATGCCACATTCGGATAGAATCGAGCACGGCCTTCTTGAACAACAACCTATTTGCTAGCGTGACTTGCAGGAAATATTGCTTCAATTTACATGGTACTTTTCAGCTGTGTGCGAAATTTTCCATTTTTTCGTATTTTTTATGTTTTGATAAAAACTTAAAAGAAAACATTATGTTTTTATAGATGTAAAATTATAGCTGTTTTACAATTTGCAAAAAAAAGAAACAGAAAGAATTTCTAGAAATAAAAAAATCCAGCTAAATTTTATTAATCCGATATAGTCATAACAGAGAAACAAAAAATCAAAACATTTCTTTTTGGTTCAACAGAAAAAATATATTATAATATATTTATATAATGATATGTATATATAGGTAAATCGAGTTGGTCGGAAAGTTCGCTCGGTTTTTAAAAGAAATTTATTTACAAATTTATATATAAGGAAACAATTATTTTAATCTATTATGAAATCTTCCTCTTTTTTAACAACTTCTTCCCATCTCTCTGGGATCTTTTTAATTCCTCTCTCATAAAACTCGCGTGGTTTTTCTGAACGAAAACGTTCAATTCGATTTTTCACTTCCTCGTCGTTATGGAAATTCAAGTGGTTGGTCAGACAGCGAAATAGGTGTTAGTCGGACGAAACGAGGTCTGAGGAATACGGTGGGTGAGGTAAAACTTCCCACATAATCTCTGACAGATTCTGACGGGGCCGGAAGGCAGTGTGACGGTATCCACACATCGGGGTTGCTCATAATCCGAGCTCTTTTATGACCCCGTGAAAGATTGAGACCGATTTTTTGATTATTTCAGCTATTTCCCTAACTATTGCACAGGAATTAACAATAATTAAAGCTCTCACCTCCTCGGAAACAATTTCTTCTAGTCGTAGTCTAGAAAATCTTTTAAACCATTTCTGACAAGTTCTTTCATTTGGTCCGTTTCCTTCATAAACAGACTTTATTTTTTGGCTGGCTTCAGCAGTCGTTTTTCCTTTTCGGAAATAACACAGCATAATATGCCTAAAATGCTCTTTTTCGCTCATTTTTTCCAAACTTTAACAAACTTTTAAAACTTTTTTTAAAATGTAATAACCACTCACGACTAGAACGAGAAGACAAGTAAACAATAGTAAACAGTTTAGAGAAGGGGTGGGAGGAAGTTATGATAGTGTTTGAAGGAACTCTACATCATGAGAAGTGACGTATGGTGAACTAACGAATTAACTGAACGAACTTTCCGGACAACCCAATTTATAAATGAATATATATGAGCAATTCGAAACCCCCGGACAACAGCAGTCTTGGATGTACGAGTACTCGTTAGCAGTAGTAGCCCCTACTACTCTTGGATGTAAGTTTGCTTAGAAAGTATGGAATTGAAACGCTCTTCTGAGGTCTGAGGTAATCTGGTGTGTTTATGGATCAAAAGTTCAATTGGACCAGGAATATTAAAGAAAGGGCGAAGGGGGTTGGTAATAATCTATCTGTTTGCCGCCGTTCAATAGTTAAGAGTTGTAAAGGTTTGAACTGTTGAAAATACTTATACTTAAATGTTGCGATGCAGATCTCCAAATGAAGGAATATTCACAATTTGGGAATTATCCACAATTTTTTCTAACTACCTTTACAAAAAGTTTCTTATATCGAGCAAGTCTCTTAAATTGTATCTTTGCTGAGTTAAAGAAATTAAATGACATTTTAAATTGCTGTTTTACGATTGGTTATTAGATTTTTTTTAATGAATTCTAAGATTTCGAAGAAGTTTAAATATTTTGTGATTATAATCTCCAAAACCCGCCAGCCGGGAAAAACAAACATGAACGAATGAATAAATTAAAAAAATTATTTCAAACAAAACAGCAAACGAATTTAAAGGAGAAAAAAACTGTGTAAGGCTACCACTCAATTCACACTGAAATTGTTGAATTGTGGTAATAAATTCTCATCAAAGCTGGCATGTTGATTTGAAATGTTCAAATCTTTTTACTGTAAATTGCATTTCGGTAGTTATACAAGTAATTATACAACTGTTGTACAAAAAACAAACGCTATAAATGAATTTATTGAGAAAACCGCCGCACCACATAAAATAAATTGATATGTAAATTTAACAAAGTACGAGTGTTTGTATTAAACATGGTACACTCTATATAAATTTCGTAATAAATTAGAAATTAAGAAGATACGATCAAAGAAATAATTTCAATGATGACATTAAATTGCCACAACCAACAGCAAAACGACAGTAATTTGCGGCGTCATTAAGGCCATCATATGTCACTTTTAGGATAATTTATAACCGAAATTCAAAAAAATTCCCCTTTTTGTGGCACAAACGAAAAATCGTTGAATTGAAAACCTTGCTAAAACTGTTTTACGAGACATTAAATACTATTTATATTACATTTCACATTTTTTTTTTAATTTGTAATTAAATATTTTTGCATATTTAATATGAAAGGGTCTCACTGCAATTCAAGACCTCCCACTAAGGAAAAGCTAAGAATACATATATCCGTGATCACAAGGAAAAACGACTTAGTTAGAATCATGGCAAAATCGAGTTTATTCGTCATTATAGTTATCCTTATTTGCACACATACTAGTGTTCAATCCTCAGATCAAAATTCGGTGCCGTTCACAAGTTATAGCAATTTTTAACCGTCATTGCGTCACCTCGATGCGTTTGACGAACATTTCCAGTAGTCGAACAATCGGCAAGTATTGTAAATGCTTCTCAAATTGTGACGCAGTTAAACTGTAGGTCCCGTTAAGAGAGTCTAAAAATAGAATGAGTATAGACTCACTGAATGTGAGGAAGTGTATCATTCATGAGATGTAAGAGAATTTGGGTTTCTTTTATTTGAATTTTTGAATCGCTAAATTTCTCTTGATCTCTGGACTAAGTTCTAAGAAAACCGGAAATAGAAATTAGGCAAATTTCGTGGGATTTCCCGCTTGATAGGTAGAAATTTCCCTCCATCATGATGACGAAGTATACTTTTTACCATAAAAATTTATTTAAGGAGGAGATAACTCTGCAGATCCCAATAACGAGTTAACGACGGAATCCATTCCACCAGGATTTTAGCATGCCCAATCTGTCAAGGGAACTACTAATAATGCCCGGGAATTTTTGTAATGCATTCTCTACCCTTCGAAAGTTTTTCGTTATATTTCTTGGATTTGTAAATTTTGCCAGCATTTCAAAACAAAATTCTTGGTACAGCGGGAAGTGAATCCAGGCAAATTTCTCAAGAATTCTTACGCGAAAAATCTTGAGATGTGATTCAAATCGATGTCATACAATTGTTGTTAAACATTGAATGTTTTTTTCTAATGATCCTAAGATTTCAACAAAGTTTTACTATTTCTTCATTTTACTGTAATTTATAAAACCGGTTAGCCGGGCCAAAAAATTTATATCAGCCAGTTGCTGTAAAAAGATTGCTTAACAACAAAATTGATAAACGTTGATTTAAAAAGAAATAGAACTAGTTAAGACCAGTACCTAATTCAAACTTGACTTGCGGTAATAACATCTCTTCAGAGTTGTGATCTTGATTTGAAATGCTTTAATCGTTGTCACCAACAATATTTTACACTGAACTTCAACTCAAAGCATTCATTTATTTTCATGGAAAATTAAAAGAGTTGTCAACGTAAATAATAATTATTGGAGACGTTTCAGAAATATAAATGCTTTTACATATTTTGTGACAATTAATAGTCAATGCAGTAATCACCCAAGGGGCTAACGCGCTTCGGATCCCTTTATTTAATATAAAACATACAAATAAATTAGTTCAAAAAAATGTATCAAAAAATAAGTAATACAGAATGGTTGTTAAATTGTGAATTTCTATCTCCTATGTTAGTTTCATTCACATTTCAGTAAGATTTGCGATACTAAAGGCGGAGTAACTGTTTTGGATATTTTTTGTGTTTGGTGTGAAATGTTTTTGCTGGATACCCCACCAATAGTGTAATTTTGATTGAAATACCAAGGAAATTATCACAGGAAGTACATAATTAACAAAAGATTTAAATTTTGCGAAAATTCCCGGAATATTGATATTCCCAAAAATTCTGACAATTTACTATAGAATTTCACAAAAATCATGCAAATAGAATAAAATGTATTTGTACTATTGAATTCGGAAGTAAAAAATTTGTATTTTCTACGAATCTGCATCAACTTGAATTTGATTTGCGAACTGAAAATGTTTTTAAGTATTTTTTTAAAGTTTTCAGATGATTATTACAACAAGGATATTTTTTAAAGTTTTAAGATGATTATTACAACAAGGATAACGCGTTTTGGACTTCATGGCAAGTCCATCTTCGGTTCACTTTGTAAATGAATCAATGCTATAGGTACATCGTCAGCTGTATACTCGTATAAATCTGTGCTTACAAGGAAGTATTAAGAGTTTTTGAAAAAGTCACTGTTATGGGAAATTTGTATGACTTTCGAAATATACGGAATTTTGAAATCGCGTTTAGACGACAAAATGTGTCTTAAGGATGTTAATAAAAATAACAAAAAATATATTCTTATTTATATCAATATTTAATGACACTACATAATTTTTGCAAAAGTCGCTGTTTCGAAAAACTGCTATAACTTGTGAACTAAACCGAATTTTGAAATGACGTGCTGTAAATCGTAAAATCGTTCCATTTTGTGCTAACTCCACTTACCATGTTTTTTCTTTGTGACCAAGGACAGCTAATTATAAGTAGATTATGCATATGTGAAGTGGATATCAACTGAAAATGTCTGGCATAGATTCAATTAACTTCCCATTCCGAACACACCAATCAACAATAGTTCACAAATATCATAATCAAGCTTGTGGAGAAAAACGGAATACTTTATAAAACGAATTATGATGCGATGATGATCTTGAAAAGAGTGCAATGTAAATATAAAGGAGTACTTGTACTAAGTGTGGAATGCAATATTTTTGTAAGCTGCCTTCTAGACTTTGATCGGTTGCGATTTTGATCACTCTATTCGTAGAACTGGTTTGTCAATATACGACTTTATTCTACGAAACTTTATAAAGATGCATTCAGTTAGAAGTGAGGTAATAATTTTAACAATATCATTAAATTAGTTCAACCGCAATCTGGAGCGTCATTAAAGTCATCATATACATACATATCACATTTCGGGTAATTTATAAACGAAATTAAAAATTCCCCGTTGTTCTGTCACAAGCGTTTGGTTTGGAAAACTTGTTAAAACCATTATACAACAAATTGAAGATGATTTGTATTAAATTTGACGTTTCTTTTTTTTCATACTGTAATTAAATATTTTCACATATCCACTTTATAACCAATCAAGCTTGAAAAACAGCCAAGCAACATGATAACAAATCACGATACCTTTGGGAAAAAATACAACTGAAATTTAAAAAAGTTATACGAGTAAATACATTTAAATTTCATAATTGCACACTTAACTGGAATCAATTCTTAAATAAGTATTAAATATATAACGATTTGATTTGACAGAGATTCGTTTTGTTTTTTTTTTTTTTTTTTTTTTTTTTTTTTAATTTAAAAAAAATTAAACAATAATAATTGCCACAAAAATGTTCATAATACGAACTCACATCTTTTTTCTTAAGAACAATTCTTTTTCTTTTCTTAAAATGTTTTGTTCGTTTGCAAAATATCCAGAAATAACTGAATTTATAATTAAGTAATTGGGTTTTGTCGCAGAAACTTATTGATATGTTTCCTCAGACAAAAATACGAAATGTTGTACAACTCGAACGAGTTGTCTGAAATTATTACCAGCACTTGTAAAGATAACCAGCCAACTACCATCAACAATCACTGATCACTACGGAAACAAGAAGGGCCTCGGAGAAGAAAGAGACAGCAACCACTGAGCGGCCGATCGACCGCACTACACGACCTAACAAGTTGAAAATACAAAACTTAATAAGTAAATAAATATAAACAGCCAACATTTAGATATAAAACAGCATAAAAACCAAAACAGAAACGGTGATACATGTATGAAGGCATCTGTGTGTGTGTGTGTGCAAGTGTATGCGTTAATTAGGGTGACTGTTTTTTGCAACTTTTCAAAATTGAGAAGCTTGGTTTTTATCCTTTGAGTAAGCAATAATAAACCATAAGACAGTTGTTCTTTTTTTCTAACTTTAAAAAAGTTCGTGCAAAAACAGATTTTTCGATCAGAAACTTAGGATTGTTTTCACAGAGTTTTTCAAATGTTGAAAATGTTCGATGTTGAAATGGAATAAAGTACGCATAGTGTGAAATAGCAAATATTTTAAATTAAATATTATCTTATTTTTATTTTGTTTGTTTAAAATTATTGTTAATTTGAATGACTCATACACGCCTTATCTATGGAGTCGAACATCGTTCAAATACCAGCCGCGGCTTCGCCCACTGACACTGAATTTTAGCAAAGGCCTGGATAATGTTGACATAGATCTGCAACTTTAGAAAAACCCCTTCGGGAAAGTCTGGCGTGGTTAAATCGCACGACATCGAAATTGCATGAACAATTAATGGGGAATTGTAATATTAGTGTAATAATTGTAACAAAAAGAAGACACAAAAAAGTTAGGGCTTTATTTTTTAACATAATCTCCTTTTAGTCCGATACACTTTTTCCGTCGATATTCAATAGCTTCTACACCCTGCTTATAGTAAGAACTGTCAAACTGTTTAAAATAGCCATCAACCGCAGAGTCCACCTCTTCATTGTTGGCAAATCTTTTATCACCGAATCATTTTTTCTAGTTTGGAAATAGAGAATAGCTCGAAGGAGCCTAATCTTTCGAAGGAGCCTAATCTTGCGTAATGAAGAAATTCGAACTTTAATTCATTAATTTTGGTCCTCACAATAGCGAATGCTTTGATGAAACACTTTCTTTTTCGCCAAATGCGGCATTTATTCCATTATTTCATAACTTAAACGCTGAAATAAATAAGCATAATGTTCGCCCCTGATAGTTTTTTCTTCCTGGTGTAATCAGTAAAAATAATTCCATGCGCATCCCAAAAGACAGACGCCATGACCTTGCCTTCAGATGGAACCGCCTTCGCCTTCTTTGGACACGATTCTCCCATTTCAGTCTACTGCTTTGACAGTTTCTTTGTCTCAGGTGTACAGTTGTGGACCCATGTCTCATCCATGGTTATAAATCGACGCAAAAATTCGGCTTTATTGCGATAAAACTTCGCTAAACACTCTACTGAAACATATTCACGCTGTTTTTGGGCATTGAATGCAAGAACGGCATCCATCTTACGCAAAGCTTTCTCATCTTCAACTTAGCACTTTTTGAAACGCTTATCATTTCACTTAGCTCACGCACCTTCAGCCAACGATAATCTAATACCATTTTATGGATTTTCTTAACCGTTTTTGGTGTGGACACCTCAATTGGTAGATCACCCCGGTGTTCGTCTTGGCAGCAGGCACGACCTCGTTTAAACTTTGCTACCCAATGTTTTACAGTCGTCAACGAAGGAGCAGACAGAGTAGAATGTAACTCGGCTTTAATATTGCAACACATAGCGGTCACTAATTTTGTCCGTGTTTACAAGTTCACTGAGATTGTTCACTTTTGATGGCTCGATAAAAATACTAAACAACGTGGCGCCTTTGAACTTAAAACATATGTTTTAAAAGGTTGCCACTTCTCACTAAGATAACTTTTTTCAAACTACACCACCATCTATATGTCAAATTAAATTTTGTGAGCCAGCAGATCGTAGTTTTTTTGTATTTTTTTTAATAAATAGTATGTATTCAATCACCAGAAATATAATTTGTTGGTCACTTGCGAAAAATTAATTTTTTTTAAATAATTTTTAAATGTTTTGAAAAAACAATATTATCTAATTCTAAAATGTAAGTCTAATTCTAAAACAGATTATATACTTGAAACGCTGACAAAATGTGCTCTAATTTAGTAGCCACATTTGAGCCTCCAGTAAAACCCTAAAACTCATTTTTTAAATTTAGAGGGCTTACAGCAATGTCCAATTTTATTCGGTCGGCAGCCGCCAATTCAAATTTATATCGACCGCGGCTGACTTTCGGCAATATTGTATAACAAAAGATGTGGACATTGAGAATAGTAATATTATATTAATTTGCAGATTATTAGTTGTTTTGCGCATAAGATTTTGACTTTGATTTTCTATTGGTTTGTTTCTATTAGTTTTAAATAAAAAAGACGGAAATTTTTATATTTATATTTTAAAAAGGCGCAAATATATTCCAGAAATGTTCATTTATTTCAATTTACGTTTCACACATTCTCGAGTTGAGTGTTTACTTATACAGGGTTATCTATTCAGTGGGTTCAAAACCGATGATGATGAAATTATGGAAAAAGACCTCGTTGTTTGAAAAAGAAAGTGTTGTTTCATCAAAACATCCAGTTCACAAATCCACTATTGCGATGGCCAAAATTAATGAATTAAAGTTCGAATTGCTTCATCACGCACCTTATTAGCTCCCTCGAACTATTTTCTATTTCCAAACTTAAAAAAATGGTTCGGTGGTAAAAAATTTGCTAACAATAAAAATTTGGAATCTGCGGTTGATGGCTACTTTAAGCAGTTTGACAGTTCTTACTATAAACAGGATGTAGAAGCTATTGATTATTGCTGGAAAAAGTGTATTGAGCTAAAAGAATATTATGTCAAAAAATAAAGAAAAATTTCCCCATCTTTTTTGAGTCCTTTTTCTTAGGTCGACTTTTCTTGGACCGCCCTCGTAACGATAACTTTATCTATATTAAAGGTGCCTACGAAGATAATTTTGGGCATGAAAACTACTTATGAAGACACTTTTGTGTATGAAAAATTCCTATGAAAACCCTTTTCTATATGGAAAGTTCCGCTACAGTTTTCTATACGTAGAGTATCTACGAAAGCATGTTTTAGATTACGTTTCTTTTGTAAATCACCTTCAATATACTTTTATATATGTAATGTGTCTATGAAAAGTGCCGATAAAGACACTTTTTTATAACGTAAGCAAGTAAAAACACGCCGGTGTGCGGTGTTTCAAGTCGATTTCAACGCATAATAATAGCGGCGTTAAGCTGGCAAGAAAGTAGAACGGCGGCAACTAGTCAGGAGTTTTTCACTTGCAACTCTACCGGACAGTAGTAGTAAGCATTGTCGGCTATTTTTCTGTTGGTTCCTAACACTGAAATCTGAATAATTTATGTTTTTATATCATAGTATTTTCAATGACATACTTGTAAATTTATGAAATGAAATTTCAATACAAAAAGGCACAATTTTACAAATATACATATAAGTGAACATTTTATGGCACAAAGACATAAGTTGTTCAAATTTCGGAGTTGGAAATCAACACAAAAAAAGCTGGCATGCCGCAAAAGTGGAATTTTTTTCCTCGTAAAAAGAACATAATATCTAGTTTTAATCTAGATTGATCCAAAACGTTTTATCGTGTAACAACGGCCCGGGCACCGTTGCCTATTATTACCAGCTAACCGCAGGCGGCTTTATCAACATTTATTGGTGAATTTTCTAAACCTAAAATTTAACAATTTTGACAATTAACAAAACTAGCAAGATGAAACTCGACCTTATTATTATTGAAGGTGATTGTGATTGAAAAATTATCATTCACTTGCTGTTACCGAACGGATTTTAAAAGCAAAACGTCATTTCTTTAATCGAAAATTGTAATCTCCTTCACTGAATTATGTGAATTACAATAAATTTTCTAGGATATTGTCATGAATTACATTGAATCAAATTGAATTACATTGAAGCAAATTGAATTATGTTGAATTACGTTGAATTATATTGAATTGCCTTGTATCAAACAATTTGTAAATATTTGACATAAATTGTAATTACAAAAACACCTATTTAGTTACGTCTAGGTTGCAACCCAGCGGGACACCGGGGTGTCATGGATGAAACCAGCGATAAGCTCGCTCTCTTTTTCCGCTGGACGCCAACCGAAATACGTCACCAGCCACCCTCAAAGCAAAACTAAAACCTTTAATATAAGTTAACCAACCTCTTGTTTTCATCTCCTCACACACACAATCCCCCGTAAGTATTCCAATCCCGCAGAGAACCTGAGTACTTCCCAAAATCCTCCAATTTATTTCGTTCCAGCTACAAGCTTAATGTTGCAAAATCTGTCAGATTTATAATTTTACAGTGGTAGTGCTGATCCGTTAGAAAAATGAGGTTTAAAGAACTTTTCTTAATTATGGCACGTTGAAGTTTTCAATTACATTTTGTTCAAGTAGTTGTAATTTTTTTTTTAATTAGAGACAGAATTTATTTATTTTTCTTTTAAACGTTATGGATGACTTTCACTTGCTTGTTTTTTGTGGTTAGAAAATCTCATGAACACACAAAATCACATCAAAATAAAAATTACTCGTACTCTATTCCAGGAACTTTTAACTATTAACTGTCACGAAGTATTTCTTATTTAATACAGCGCACAAATGAAGCGCAAATTCAATTCCGGATAAATGTTGGTTAGGCCCAAAAACCTCCACCCTAGTGTGTATGTTGATATGTAGGGTATGGACGAAAATTCAGACCAATTGATTACAATGAGAGACAAACTATGATGATATCACTTAGCGCAAAATGTCTGTTGGAATGTGTAATTTCTGTACGAACAATTGGAAGCAGCGAATTGGAAGCAAACTTCCCATATGATAGTACATATATAGAAATGAAAACCGGTCCAGCTTTTGTTTAATACTGCATTAAAAACATGTGAAGTATTGTAGCTAACTGCAGATGTTGTGAAATAGCCAGATACTTCTTTCTATTGCTGCCTTGAATGTTTTAAAATGTTATTGCATAATAATAATATCAATTTAATTTAATTCAGATTTTATTGGTTGCACGTCATGCCGGTATAACAGAAAGTAAAATTTGAATTGAATTGAATTGAATTAATTTTTTTCCGTTTGCAATTCAAAATGAGGGAAGCTCAATTAAAAATGAGAATTTTCATTTGAAATTGAGAAACTGGCAACTGAAAATTGGAATTTACCTTTAATATTGATAAAAGCACAAAATAAAATGGAAATTTGCATTTATTGGGTTGCTCGGAAAGTTGGTTCGGTTAATTCGTTAGTTTACCATACGCCACTTCTCATGACGTAAAGTTCCGTCAAACACTATCATAACTTCCTCCCAACCCCTTCTTTAAACTGTTTACTATAGTTTAGTTGCGTTCTCGTTAAAGTCGCGAGTGGTTATAGCGTTTAAAAAAAGTTTTAAAAAGTGGAAAAATGAGAACTTGCCAGAGATGGTTTAAAAGATTTTCTACGGGTGACTTCTCCGTAACGGACGCTCCCTGACCAGGACGACCAAAAGAAAATATTTTCGAGGAGGTGAGAGATTTAATTATTGTTAATCCCCGTGCAACAGTTAGGGAAATAGCTGAAATAATAAAAAAAAAATCAGTCTCAGCCGTTCACTGTGAAAGAGCTCGGATTTGTGAGTAACATCGATGTGGGTACCTCACTCTCTCACCTAGGCGTTACACTGCCTTCCGGACCCGTCAGAAACTGTCAGAGTTTGGGTGGGAAGTTTTACCTCGCCCACCGTATTTCCCAGACCTCGCCTCGTCCGACTAACTCCTATTTCGCAGTTTGAGGAACCACTTGAAGTAACGAAGAGGAAGTGAAAAATCTAATTGAACGCGAACGCTTTTTTCAGAAAACCCACGCGAGTTTTGTGAGAGGGGAATTAAAAAGCTCCCAGGGAGGTAGAAAGAAGTTATTAAACAAGGGGGAGATTATATAATAGATTAAAATAATTGTTTTCTTGTACATAAATTTGTAAATAAAATAAACCGAGCGAACTTTCCGAACCACCCGATAATATTGTACTGAGAAATAATTTGTACTGAGAAAACCTTAATTAAAATTCAAAATTAAGAATTGATATTCAGAAAGAACGATTGAAATTGAAATTATACATATTATGTTGGGTTGGAAACAAGTGAATTGAGAATTACTCTGAACTACTCGTAATATTAGGTGCCCTACTAAGCTCCCGTTTGCCAATAAATGGCGCCAGCTGTAAGAGCTAGTCGATTCTACCATAACCTAAATGTCATGAGTACAGCTTATGTATATGGTAAACATACCGCCTCGACACAATAGTGATTTTCTTTTGACGTCATATGTATGAGTTTGTGCCAAATGGTCGTCATATGCGGGAAGTATTGATTTTCTTCTTTCAATCGAAGAAAACGGCGGCTGTAGTTCATCGAGCAATTGCATGCGTTGGGAAAGATTCAAAAAAAGGAACTTGGGTTCCTTATGAGTTGAAGCCAAGGGACGTTGAACGTCGCTTTTTTTGCCTGTGAACTACTGCTTCAGCGACAAAAAAGGAAGGGGTTTCTTCATCGTATTGTAACAGGTGATGAAAAATGGGTTCATTACAGCAATCCAAAAGAAGGAAAGGCATGGAAGCTGCCCGGCCATGCTTCAACGTCATCACCTCGTCCGAATATTCACGATGTGAGGGTTATGCTCTGTATTTGGTAGGACCAGGTCGGTGTTATTTATTACGAGCTGTTGAAACCATCACTTTGAATCGGTATCGACTTCAATTAATGCGATTGAGCCGACTTCTGCGCGAGAAACGCCCACAATACACGGGGAGGTACGAAAAAGTAATTCTTCAGTATGACAACGCTGGGCCTCACGTGGCCAAGTCCGTCAAAACCTACCTGGAAACGCTGAAATAGGAAGTCTTACCCCATCCGCCATATTCTCTAGATATTGCACCGTCCGATTACCACTTGTTCTGTTCGACGGCATACGGTCTGGCTGACCAGCAGTTCCACTCATATGACGACATCAAGAAATGGCTAGATTCATAGATAGCCTGAAAACATTAACAGTTTTACCGTGACGGAATTCGAGCTTTTTCAGAAAGATGGGAGGAAGTAGTAGCTGGCGATGGGCAATACTTTCAATGAATCATTTGTAAACATGTTTTCATAATAATGTTGCATTTTTGTAAAAAAAAAAAGCAACGAGAACTTATTTGTTTACCTAATAGAATCATATGTCAGGCCCATTTTATAATAAAAATGCAATTCAACGAAAAATATAATTTATTTTACCAGAGAGAGGGTGATTATCCAGTCGATTTTTTTTTTTAAATTTATACCAAGCATTTTAATGTACAATTGACAATAAATTATTTTGATAAATTATTTTATAAATTGGTCATCCGTATTCCGAAGCTCAGAATAAGTTCGCCAAACGTACGATGTAAATCAAATGTGACTGAATTCAGTGTTACTGCTTGAAAGGTATGAAGCTACGAATATATGGCTAAAATCGGTCATTTGTTTTAATGTGGTACCAGAAGGAGTTTGCAGCCTACAGATTACAAACTACAGAATATTCAATTTTTGGAAACCGAACCATTCGGAAACCGAACGAACCGGAAGAAGTGTAACAATATGTTCCGTTTTCTTTCATATTCATATGGAATAAATGGGTCATTTGTGTGGGAGGTATCAGAAAGGGCGCACGGTTTTTTTTTTTTGTATGTTTTTCTTAAATTTTACAACGCATTACAAGTCAGTACAATGATGAAAAATTTAGTCTGCTGCAGTCTACTAATCGTAAATTAAAGAAGACTAAATTTTGGAAAATCGGCCGATTAGTAGTAGGTAGTAGAGGACCGTGTCGATCCAATCCGTTTTCATTGTGAGATCCAGTTTTGGCAACCGTTCAATGTGTACTTGAATAAAAGATATGAATCTAAGTCAATATGAGTTAATTTGGTTAATTTTTATGGGAAATACCACAAATGGCGTAGTTAACTACAAGATTTTCCTAAATTCTATAATATGAGCTAAAAATAATTAAACTTACTGCAGTCTACTCAGTGTGCGGAATTATACAAAAAAAAACTGAATTTCGAAAAATCGTAAGAGAGATATAAAAAGGGGCGAGCTAATATTATACCTCATTTACAATCCCCGGCAACGATCAATCGACTTAAAGTCATGAAACACATTTGGTCAAAAAATAATTCGTTCTAGGTATTCCATTTCTTCCCGTATCACACAGTAGAGGTGTAGGTATAAAAATAATAAAATCTTTGGAATTAGAATATTCCAGTGGCGTGAAAATGTAACGCACAATCGCCAAAATAACTTACTGTTGGTCAAAAAAAAATCTTAAAAGTATTTTTTTTTTTTTTTTTAAATTAGATATTTTTGCCAATACTTTAGACAGGGAACCTAGAGTCATTGGATTTTTCGTAATTAATTAATTAATTTTAATTAACTTTTAAAAACATGGATTTTCCTCATAGTTTGCATAGAAATTCCAAACATACCAAAAACCGTGACTTTTGATCAAAATGTTCGCTATTCCCTAAATTTCACACATCGGCCAAATATCACAATATTAAAAACCGCGAACTATGTTAGTGATTTTTTATTTTCGCGTACTTTGTAGATTTTGTGAAACCATATTATAAACATCACATTATTAAAACTTTTAAAGGTGGTCAAAAATTGAATTATTTTGACGATTTCCCGTGCATAATCGCTTACTATCTATGTACTGTTACCTACAAATCGGAAAGTTTAGTTGCATTTGCATCAATTACGTATATGTGAATTACGTATATGCGAAATTCTTTTCTCCAAAATACTAAATAACTGACGCAGCAAATGCAAACGACTGACACATTAGCTATTTCAGTGACTATCAATGTATTTGCTTAGGCAGTCAACAGCGATTTTACTCTGTTGTTGTCGTCTTCGACTTGTTTTGTCGACGTGTTTTTGTCGTAATCGGTTACTTTCATAGTTAAAGGAGTAGTGGAAGTCGTTTTTCAAAATTAATAAATATTTGATTGACCTAATTTTTTACAAATTAGAGGGAGACAGTCGTTACATACTCTTTATCATGAGCTAACTAATTCGATAAAATATGTAAAAAATTGTGGTAATTATTTCGAGAATTTCAGAAAAATTGATATTGAATTGATATTGGTAAGATAGATTTTCAGTGATGTTGTCATAACGAACTCGCTGCTTGTGCGAAGCTTCTTAATTACTAGTTCCTCGTACGTTATGGGGAATGCATTGCTTATTGTTCGATTTCTTCCCTACAACTAGATGTATTAAGAATTTCAAAGGATTTGTAATAACAATAAAAATTTTACTATTATACAATATTTCCCTCTATGCAACAATAAACCTGTCGCTAATTTCGGTATATATTTTTAATATTTATATGATTATGTTTGTTTTTACTATCTAGTCGTTAAGCATTGTTATTTTTGTTCCACTTATAGGTGTCCAGGCAAGCTTACTTTTCTTTGGAAAAATCTTTTTTAAGACGTGGTATGGAGAAACTCATCATTGCAATTTGATACAGCAAACACCAAACTAATATGTAGTAGAACCTTTGGATGAAATATTGGGTTGTTCGGAAAGTTCGTTCGGTTAATTCGTTAGTTCGCCATACATCACTTCTCATGACATAAAGTTCCTTCAAACACCATCATAACTTCCTCCCACCCGTTCTCTAAACTGTTTACTATTGCTTACTTGTGTTTTCGTTCTAGTCGTTTTAAAAAGTGGAAAAATGAGCGAAAAAAAAGCATTTTAGGCATATTATGATGTGTTATTTCCGAAAAGGAAAAACGGCTGTTGAAGCCAGCCGAAAAATAAAGTCTGTTTATGTAGAAAAAGGACCAAATGAAAGAACTTGCCAGAAATGGTCTAAAAGATTTTCTACGGACGCTCACAGATCAAGACGATCAAAAGAAATTTTTTTCGAGGTGAGAGATTTAATTATTATTAGGGAAATAGCTGAAATAATCAAACAAATCAGTCTCAAATGTTCACGGGATCATAATTTGTGAGCAACCTCGATGTGTGGGTACCCCTCTCTCTCTTACCGCGGCCTCACACTGCCTCGCGGACCCGTCAGAGCTTGGGTGGGATGTTTTACCTCACCCACCGTACTCCCCAGACCTCGTCCCGTTAGACTATCACTTATTTCGCAGTCTGAGCAACTACTTGGAGGATTTGAATTTCCATAACGACGAGGAAGTGAAAAATCGAATTGAATGTTTTTTTTCCAGAAAAATCACGCGAGTTTTATGACAGAAGAATTAAAAAGCTCGAAGAGAAATGGGAAGAAGTTATTTAAAAAGGGGGAGATTTTATAATAGATTAAAATAATTGTTTTTTATATATACATTTGTAAATAATGTTTTTTTAAACCGAACTAGCTTTTTGAACCGTCCGATACATCAATTATAGTTAGTACTGTTGAAAATATCACAATTGTAGTTCAGCCAACTTTGATAACACAACAAATTTTGTGGTATCAAAACCACCGGCCTGGCAAGGCTGTCAGCTGTGAAATACCTGTCATCTGATGTGTTATTTATTAGTGAAATGTTTGTTATTCACGAATATGGATCGTTTAACAACCGAAGAACGAACACAATTTTCTTCATCGATAAACCTCATTTCTCACTCAGTGGTTACGTCAACAAGAAAATCGGCGCATTTCTTGTGGAATGTGATCGCGGAAAAGCCATTGCATCCAGAAAAAGTGACTGTTTGGTGCGCATTATGGTCTGGAGGTGTCATTGCCCTGTATTTTCTCGAAAATTATCTCAAAAGGATCCACTGCTGAAACCAATCCTGAGGCGGTGGAATGACATTATATTATAATGAAATAAAAGTTTCATCGAAATCGTAGCTTTATGTGTGTTTTATTTAACTTTACTTTCGAAACTGAAAAATGGATAACAAACACAAGCCGAACACAAAATAGACACAACCAATATAACTGAAACACCAATAGTTTAAATAATAACGAACGCTTTAACATTACACTGAACCCTCAACTATATATTTCCACATCACTGCATATCATTAAATAATTAATCGAATCTCAATCCAAGTAATCTAATCGGTATCAATCAAAGCAACAACATATCAATGACTAACAGACGTCATAGCTTTGCTCAGAACTACGTATTTTCAGAGGCAATCCGAGTCATTGGCCATTCAACTGGAAACTTGTAGTAGAACAATTGATTGATATTATTATCATATTGACTGGTATACAACAATCTTATTTACAATAACATTCTTAATGTAATAAATGCTAATTTCAATAATATTCAAAATATCAACAATCCCTCCTTATAACAGAACCAGAAGCCGCCGCAATAACGATCTAAACAAAAATATCACAACGTCACACTAACTTTACATGACACTGATATCAATACCATCAATTAGGCACGTTAATAACGCATCAAGCAGCGTTATTCAAACCTATATAATAAATAGCAATAACTTATTCAATAATAACATCCCAATTTTGTATGTAACGAAGTGTAATCTCAAAAGTAACTACAGAACCAAGAAGTTTTCGGTGGATCTGAAGATGGACTTGTTATGGGGTCCGAAAGTTGTCATCCTTGTGTGCGGTTACTAAATTCTAAAAAACTTAAAACCTTTTTCAATTTAAAAATATCTTCCAATTCGGATGTAAGCAAATTAGCAAAAACTCTTTGGTACACTGTAACAAACTAACAAAAACATGATCGTGATTCCAACAAAGCTATTCACTTTCAAAATATGTCATGATCTTTCAGGTATTACCGAGTCTATGCTTTGATCCATTATCACAAATTAACATAAATATTATCGCTATCAAACAAATTATCCTGTACATAACATCTCAATCCGAATAAATAATCTAAACTACAATCAAACAATGCAACCAAATTAGCAATACTAGATCAAATGCTGAAATATTCACCAACAGTTTCGCCAACAACATACCAGTAGCAAACGTATCACAAAGCGCTAATAATATTTAATGTTAATAACAATTCAAGAGCAAACAGTAATTTATTAAACCAACAAAACCTTGCAGGCGGTTTTGGAGTGATGAATGCGAAAATGTTTACCAAACATCGCTGATAAGCGATATAGCAAAATTCAACTTTTTAAAGCCTATCACTCAGATATACAATATAATAGTAGAAGACGAGTAGAAGTTTTATTTATTTGAACAATATCACAACAATTTTGGTAGGAATAGCCTCCATCGGTAAACTACCGATAAATTTATGGAATATCTGTAATAATCCAAGAAAACAAATAATTAAGCAACATTTTGGAATTTCGTCCGAAAATTCCGGGATTTTGCGTAGGCATAACATGAATTTATAGTAGAAAAAGTGGGGAAATTTAAATAATAAAAATTATAAACAAAAACAATTATAGGTTTCTATTTCAATTGCATGCGATTTCTAGATATTTTGCTGGTTTTACCAAGGACCATTATAAGTTTTATTTTAAAACTTGAACTTTAATGATTATGTTATAAGTTTTATTTTTCTTATGTTTTATTTTTCCGCTCGAGATTATTCCTGCATTTTGTATTTCAATCAATAATAATTATTTTTAAATTTGATTTTTTTACTCGAAATATAATGGTTATTTCCAGCGATGAACGACTAGTTGATTAATCAGTCAACTTGATTAACCAAAATCCGGATTAATTATAAATCTTAATTGATTAATCTTGCATTTAGATTAATCATATTTACCATTAACCGGTTTATCGATTTATTTTGATTACTAAAAAGTCATGACTTCATATTTCATATAATTTACTATCTTTTTCTGGCACAAACAAAATATGTTCCTTGGATATTTCTTTCTTATTGTCCCAAATAACAAATATTTGAATTTTAAATAATTTATTCAATTTTATTATCAAAATGCAAATTATTTGAGTAATCATAGATCTAAATAATCTGAAATTTCGACTAATCAATTAATTAATCCTATTAATTTCTTAATTCCTAGTTATTCATAAAACTTATGCGAAATTTTATGCTTTTATGTGCAAAGCATGAATTATTGTTGATATCTTCCGCGTTGGGCGTTATATGGCTTCGAGTGAGTAAAGATATGAAAATATTTACTGGTACGATAAAGCTGTACATCAAAATGTGAACAATCTATGTTATGTATTACGGAGTTGACGAAATTTGCAGTAGTGCTACGTTATGGACAGCAATTAGATTACACCGGTGTAGTATATTTACAAAAGTGTAGATCAATATACTCGTATAAGCAAGTATAAGAGTTTTTACGGGCAGACAACCACCCCGACGACGAAAGAATTAAATTAAAAAATGCCAGTAGACCAATGGCGTTGAGACTATTTCCGTGAGATATTTAGATATGTTCTTTAACAGTTTAGAGGGCTCTTTTAGTCAAAAACAACACCTTTTAAAGTTCACTAAAAGTAATTCGATACAATCATTTTACGGTTTTTAAACTTATTTTTGAATTATGAAATTCCATCCACACAACAGCGGTCTGTACTTCAGGTATTTGATTATAACCATCGAATGTAATCATTTCGAGGAGAGAACAAACTGTACGATATCTGGTCCTTATTTTGCCACTTTGATAAAGTTTGTGGTTTTTGTTGAACAGAAAAAGCCAAAGTTAGATAAACGCGCCATTTAATTTAAAAGATTTGAGACTGGACTGTGTAGAAAAATAAGCCTGACAAATCTACGACGAATGAATTTACCAATTTTCTTTCCGTGTGCGCCAAAACATTGCTTCGCTAATCTTTGAATGCCTGAAGCGGTTCTTAAGTTGGTTCAGCCATGGTAAGAAATGTGAAGGGAAATGTTATTTTTCACTTCAGGCATATTATATTGGCAACTCAAAGTTGAAAGAGCCATTATAGCCAGATGTACAGTATGTCAGACTACAAAAATTTCACACACAAACAAACACGCTTATGCCTCGAATGATTTTTGCGATCAATTTGTGTGAAAGCTATGTGGAATTAACGACTGATGACCTATTTTATGTGCTTTTTAACAAATCTTACTAAATTACATGTACAAAATGTATCAAAAGCTGGTTTCAAATACAGTTTCTGAAAGCCGTAAAACCAAACTTGGGGAACACGTTTCGGAGGCGATTCTATCAAAGTGAGCGCCGTTATCTTCCACTTCTAATAGAATATCGAAACATGTGTGTTGCCTTTTGTTTAAAATCAGATTATGATTGCAACTTATTTAGTGTTTAAAAAAGTACACGAACCTTTAGTCAGACAGACTAAAATGACTAAGTCGACAAGGATAACTCGAGATCTGTCTGCATAGGTTTGGTTTCATGGATTTACTAGCCGACCCGGCAAACGTTGCTTTGCCTTCAAATTTTATTTTTATTGGAAATGTTTCATACCAATCGGTCTATTATAATAAGAAACGCCTATATTTGCGGAAGAACTTAAAATATGTTCACTCAGCCGGAATACAAAATTAAATACCGTTAGCAGGAGCAGAAATAATTGCTTTTTAATTTGTGGTTTGTATAGGAGGTGCCACTCCCCATAGTCCAATCCCGCCCATAGTTGCAGCAGCACTTAAGATATGTACACCAAGCCGATGTACCAAATTTTGTTCAAATACCGTAAACAGGAGCAGAAATATTGGATATTTAATTTATGGTTTGTATGGGAGGTACCACGCCCCATTGTCCAATCCCGCCCATATTTGCAGTAGCACTTAAGATATGTACACCAAACCTACGCACCAAATTTTGTTCAAATACCGTAAGCAGGAGCAGAAATAATTGATTTTTAATTTTTTGTTTGTATGGGAGGTACCACGCCCCTTTGTCCAATTGGACCGAATTGTATTTCGACCTTCGGACATAGTTAAAAACCTTCTCCTGGCCGACACGAATAAGCCCTGAAAGTTTCATGAAGATCGGGTACGCCGTGTGAGAGGAGTTCTCTTACAAACTAGTTTTGTACACAGACAGACAGATATTCATTTTTATATATATATATATAAGATTTTATTTCTGCATATCAAAAAAAAAAAATCAGCCACTATTGCCTCATTGTGTTTAGGGAATGAATAAAAACTTTAAAATATTACAGATTATTAAAAGTAATCTGCACCGTTTTTGCATACTAAAGTGAAAAAAAACTGAACAAATAACTATTACATTACGAACAAGACTAAATGTAACTACAGATGAAAGGTCAATTGAATATTTCGTGCGCTTAGAACAAGAAGATTTCCAAATTACACTAATTTAGTGTTAGTCTTATTGATATTGATTACACACAAACTTTTTTTATACCAATCAGAGATCACGATAGAGTATACTTTATTTATATGTCTATTATTAATTCGATTACAATGAAAATGTTCCATGTTCTTATTTGCATTTTACCGATTTTTTAGTTTATCACATAAGCGTGGTATCGGAAGTATCCAATATTATTTACATAAATCAATATACTCAAGATGGTTTTCGCACTATAATGCATATTTGTAATATGTACCATCAGACTAAAGATATGTAGACTAATCCATCAGTGTATAATATTTTACCAGTAATCTATGTAATCTATCTAGTAGCATAAATACGTACATCTATGACCAAATTCGTTACGGTCTGAAAAGTATTAAGCTTAAAATTGCAAATACTTTGTACTTTCGGACGTGCACAGCATGGTATCACATTTTTGTGAAAAGTGTCATCTTTCAGCTGCTTACTGGCAAGTTTTGAGAAGAAACAATCACGTGGTTTTATTTGTGGCGACAAATAAAGTAAACAATATTAATTTTCAAAACGAACAAAAAGCATTTGCGTGCAGCGACCTAACTTCAGGACATGAAAGGTTTAAAGCCAAGAAAACAGTGTTAGGATGTGTGAAGCGTTAGATTACACATACCAATACTATTTTTTTGTAAAAAGAATAGGATTGGGTAGAAGAATATCCACTAATTTTAAGCGTTGCTGAAAACTCATGAAACAGTCACACAAACATGCGACATTCTACTCCTTCAAAATGCTCATGACAGAAAAATCGTTTACATTTTCCAACCAATGAATACTCTAACAATCAATTCAATTGATGCTTTTTTGGTTAAGTTTCTCTCCATATCGACTTTCTCTCCATAATTTGCTCACATTACATATTTCTCATTGCCTGAATACAGACATTTTTCTACCAGCATATAAACAGTGATTTTGTTTAACAATTTTAAGCTTTCCCAGTTTTCATGAATGCAATCTGAAACTTTTGAAAGGTTTGAATTAAAGCTTTCATTCATTGAAGCTCAAACCTGAAAAAGTTTTGGATTTCTGGTTTCATACACAGCAAATTAACAAACGCTAAACTCACAGCGACAAAACCCCAATTGTTTAAGTTCACTGCGAACACAAAAAGACAACAATGAAAAAAGACAAAAGAATTTGATTGCAAAAGCATTAGATAATAATTCACATCGAGTTGTGATACGCTATTTAATTCCGACAATTATTGACTGGTAATACGCAGGGGTCGGGGGAGTTTAATACGAAGTTTGAATATAACAAAGCCAAAAGTGGAATTCACGATAGTCGCGTATGTGCGAATGTGTTTGTGTGGAAAGATACCCATGACTTGTTTGAATAAATTCAAATGTTAATGACTTAAAATGAATAGTTTCAATTTTGATACTGCAAAATTATTTCAAATAGGAGGTGGATGCATTACAATTTATTGCATTTTTGGTTATCAACCTTTCAAGGTGAATGCGACAGCTATTTTATCAACAAACTTTGATAAAAAAAAAACTGAAAGTGTTAAAATACAGACGAAAGTATAAACGTATAAACAGAGATAGAACAAAAATTAAATAATTTACAAAAATCTGAATTGGCGACATATGTATATAAATTTTTCCCAACTTCTTTGTGTCTTCTTTATTAGGTCGGCTACTTTTGGGACCGTCCTAATATTATTAATTTTCTTCGAAGAATCTTTCTTGAAGCTCATAAATTCTGTCAAAAAAATACCGGGAATTGATCAATTTATCATAGAAATTGAAATCTGTTCACACATACCCTCACCTGTCTTTGTTTTTTTCATTGATGCAAAAGCTTGAGATGTGCCAGAGGGTGCGCTGGCAAATCTTAAGATTCTTATCAAAAAATGTTCTGAATTAAAGCAGAATCATAACAGAAGCAAAATTGTAACTTTCTGACGTTCTCAGTTTAGGAATTATAGAGGGAACACCGATTTTTGCTAAATTCATTTGCAGAACTATATGCCTCATGCGTGCCTTGGTTCTTATCAAAAAGTACTCTGAATTAAAGCACAGTGCGAAAGAAGTTCAGAAGTCTACCGCTTAGAAATTTAGAGGAAGGGAACACAATCCATTGTACCGAATTTAGTGTAATTGAATGAAAGAGATGGACTGTATAAATTAAATTAGGTAATTTGTATGGGAGTTGCCAGAGAGGGCTTGTTTACCGGGCGACCTTTCCCAATACAATTGACAGACTTTTAGGTAACTGCAGTTTAGCGTCTCATGAATGAGACATTGGAGAGCTTTTCGCGTTAAGTTAGAATTAGAGGGGGAAAATTAAATTTCGATAAATTTGTACGGTAGGTACCAGAAAGCGTCTGGCAATGCGCTCCGTCTTCATTCACGGAAATTAGCTCGCGGAACGCATAAAGTATGACAAATTTAACTAAATTCTGTACAAATACTTAAAAGATATGAAACGAAGAATATATAAATTAAATAGCTTTAAGTTACTGCAGTCTACAAATGAGAAGTAGCAGAGAAAAAACTGAATTACGGAAAATCGGGTAATTTGTTTGGAGTCTCAAAAAATTAAGTAGATATTGCCCATTTACAATCTTCGGCAAAAAATGAGACTGTGCCAGATTTTAACTTTAATAAAGGTTAACGTAGTTATCGTATCTAGCAGCCAGCCAATCGGCTTAAAAGATCATGAATATTACGTTCTTGCCGCATCGAATGATATATACCTTTATTTCTTCGGGTGAGGGTATAAAAAGAATGCTAAAAGAAACTGTCAATATTCTTTTTGCCCGCTAAGTTGAGACAACTGTCTTTTACACTAACGCGGAGTTTGATGGCGAACTGCTATTTAATTTATTTAAAATTTCAGCTCATCTCAAGTGTGTCTTGCTTTTTTACAATTGATAAAAATATAGAACACAAAATCTGTCTGTAATTTAGTATTAGAAATGGAAATTCCTGTGTCGAACAGTTAAAAAGCGGTTGGGATACAGCGGAAAATTTGCCTTCTTCGTTAACCAGTTCATCCCATGTTACACGATTATTTGTGTATGATCTACTAGTTCTGAAAGACGAATTTTCTCCAAAAATTCCATTAAGTAAAGATCGCAGAAGACATGACAGAACGATTCAATTCGTGACTCCACAACTATAACACGCGCTATAATTTACCACGAGATATGGATTTATAAGTTTGACATAGAAGCATTCAACAAACTTCGAAATATTGGCGCCTTCCGACAAGGTTCAAAACGAAGAAAAATACATCAAAGTCGACCAAAGGCATTGTAATGTTCACAGTTTTCTCTGAGCGGTGTGTGTGAACAGAATATTATCTGGGTATTATATGAAGTTTGAGAGACCAAATTCGTCGAAAACCCCCAGATATGTAGAATGAAAATTCATGCATTTCACCTCAAAAACTCGAAATATATGGCTCTGACGGACTATTTTATCTTCCCAAAACTCTATTGACACAGAGAACAGAAGGCTTTTTTGGAAAATGAGTTTGAAAAATATTTTATTATCTTATTTTCGACAGTGATTGGATGGTTTATGCCTCTTTTAAGCATTTTTTTAAAAAAAAAAGTCTGTTCACCGAAGACCTTTTGAAATATTCCAAACGTTTCTGCAGCAGAAACTCTATTTGGTAAACAAAATGCGTTGCAACTTCTTTGCTCAAAAGATTACACATTGAAAGAACAGCTAAAATTAGTTTTTTTTTTTTTGTCGCACAAAACAGGGTGTATCTCAAACATTAATGACGTTTATAATACGCAGTACTACGATCTTAGAAAACGAAATATTTCTTAGAATCGATCGACAATAAATTGGAAACTGGTCTTTTTGGTCTGACAGACCAATCTGTTGGTATGTCATCCCCTTTAATAGTTCAAAAAGTTTCTTTTAATTTCACGGAACCCTATGTTTCCGCTTTTATGAAAAACTGTTTTCAAAATATACATTTTCATTTCAATTTTTCATACGCAGTAGATTATTACAGTTTAAAAAGTTTATACTAATCATAGCAAACGCACGATCGCAGCTGACACACACGTATGGGCTTAAAGAGACCGAGGAAAAACACATCTCCCGACAAAACAATGGTGCGCGATGTTGGTGCTATCGAAACACCTTGCTGAAATGGATGTGTGCTTATTGTAATGGTTTACATGCGCTCTTTCGTCATAAAAATGCAAAATGTGCGAATCTTGATACCGCACACAACTCGAAAGTTATAATACATTTCGGAAATCGGGGTGAAAGGACAGAAAATTACGTTAAAACAGAACAGCATCAGGATAAAACACTTTTTCACACTGACACCCCATCATGGGCCTCTTTGAAAACGTGGACGATCCCACAGTGTCAAATTTCCGATAAGGAAGGAAAATGGTGACTGGGCTATGTCTGACAAAGGAACAACGAAGCCAAAACGACGCAATTTTACTTGTCAATTATGCAATATTTCTAGCTGCTTAATAGCTTTCTAGGTGGTAATACATGGCAAAAATAAAACCCCACTGGTCGTGCGGTATTCAGCTTTTGGGCAATTAAAGATACGACAACGTGAATAAAATTCAAAGCGGGCCTGATCCTGGTCACATCCCTCACGTAATCTGCCCTGCGAAGAGTAACACACGTGATAACAATACCATGGGGATTGTTGGTTTACTTTTATGCATCATCATTCACTATATGAAGGACTATATGAAGAAAAACATCTCTATCAACTGATTTGTAAGCTGTTGACTCATGTAACATGTTTTATCGCCTATGCTTCTGTAGGCCAGGCAGTTCTCTCATCATGTGTTCGAACCTTGATCTCTTTTCTCACGCAGTTTAATCGGCGAAGAAAAACACGTGCATGATCTACTCTTCTATGGTTAATATCTCTGCGCTTAACGTTTTAAAATCCAAACGGTTCGTCATTACAAGTAAATAAGACGACTACAACCTAACGCGAAACTTATTGTTACGGTCTCGGAAGGGAGCCCTTCAACAATACAAATGAAGCAAAAAAACATTTTAATACGTTTCTATCTCGGGGATTTAGCAGCCAGTCGCCAAAATAAATAAATTAATAAATAATGCACCAAAAATTATAAAAATTGTTAAATAAACGGAACGAAAAATTAAAAATAAAAACCACTAAAAACCACTAAAATGAAAATATGGCAGAAACGTTTTAGCCAAACGCATCCCATTTCCGAAATCTCATCATATCTCAATTCTGTCGTTTACGTTTGTTTACGTTTAGCAATTGTTTGTCTCATTCGGAAAAAAACTTTAAAAAATACCCATTTCTCTGAAATGAACCGTTCAATCGCAAACTTTGTTTATGTCTTTCATGTAATGCCAAAAACATTCGAAAAACTGCTAAATTGAAAAAATCGCTAAAGTAAAACAGGTCAAAAAGTGTTCGAAAAATCGACAAATTGAAATAATCACTATAACACAAGTAAGTTTATATACTTGAATTCGGGGCACCTAACAGCTAAAATAGCTTGTTTTTTTTATAAGTGTACAATAGGCTAGGTAATTCCCGTAAATCTTAACGATACTTCTTAAAATTAAACTCGAAACTTATCTATGTAATGCTAAATTTTATTACATTATATCCCGAAAACTAGAAAAGAAATAGAAATCAATTGAGTTCATGAAGTCGCTATGCCCTCCTAAATTATGATTGATTATTTCCTATACAAAGAACCGACTAACTTTCATGTTTCCTATTCAATTGCCAAAATTAAATAAATCTTCGCACGTATTAAATGTTGGGAGGTAAACTTAGATTCTACAATAGAACTAGACTATACTGCAGAACACTTCGTATATTATATCTCCCATACCAAATGAGATATTTATCATAATTCAGTCTCTCTTCTGCAGCCTATTACTGATATGCTGCAATAATCCGAAATTGTAACCATTATGTTGCTCCATAATCTTTGGCAAAATTTTGAAGAATATTTCCTCTATAATTTCTAAACGGTAGCTTTCGTTAATTTATAATATTGATTTTTTGTTGTTGTGCAATAATCCTGATAAATATGCCATAAAAATTTGTTCATTCTGAAATTAATAAATTCGAAATGAGTAAATAACTCATTAGTGTCATCAATATAATCGTTCTTTGCCTCTAAAAATCTCTCTCAATCTCAAAATCAGCGAATAACATTTTCTTTTTGCGTACAAAATGAATAAATTAATCTTCGAATTCCACTATATACGTAGTGAGAGAAAGGCGACTCCAGATCAAATGATTGTGAGGAAATTTATGCCACTGGGTCAATCAATCAGACGTGCGTAAACCCTAGCCCAAGGTTCCAACAGATCTCCTCCAAGTATTGAATTGTGGCATGACAAACATCTGTTAAGCAAATATTTAAGTTAAACAAATAAATTGCAATTAATTTGGCACATACAACAATCACATACGTATCAACTGATTAAATTGAAGAACGTGATGTGATGTCAACGTCTGGGATATTCATTAAAGTATAGGTGAGATATGCGAATTGATAAGCCGCTATAGCAGCGGGTAATAAGCAATAAGAAGAAAAACAACCTGTTACTACATAGCCATTGAAGGAAAAGCCGCAGATATCTGGGATAACCACAAATGTACTTGGATGCAATAACTGGAAAAGTTTCAGATTGTTGAATTAGTAGGTGATGAGACAACAAGCGACTAATTGAAACTCTGAGGCGGATGTAAAGACATTGAGGAGCAAACAGACAGACAGCAATAAACTTTGTTACAAATTGTCGCTAGTAGCAACTGATTTGAAATCTTTCCAATAAGCATTTCGCTACGGCGAGACAAAGTTACATCACATGCTAATGGGGGACATGCTAGCAATTACGCGTTGTTCTTTTCAAAGTAATTCATCATAATCGAGAAAAAAATGTACGATACATCAATCAAAATACTTTTGTTATAAGTCGCATTGCAAGAACAATTCAGAACTGTAGGCTCCAAAAGTATATAATGTGGAGACCATATTTGCACTTAGAACTGATAAGATCTATTCGACTGGCTTTGGCCACTGCAGTTTTCATTTCTTTTTGCTGCTTTTGCAAATAAAACCAAATTAACACTTAAAACTTACCTTTACTTTGTTTAGCGGCGGTAGCCAATAGATTGATGATATGTAGTCAGATTGATTAAAATGTTTACATCCAATTAATAAAACCGAAATGCCCTCCAAAGACCTCAAAAGCGTTGGAATGACTTGCTTGTTCGTAATGGCTTAAAATTATTCTTTTGAATTTCCTTTCTTTGTTAGGTTTTCATATTTTCTTGGTCTTACGCTCGTTATCTTGTTCTTTTGCTTTTTTGTTTATTATTATTATTATGTTATCACTAATTTCTCGCTGAAAAGTCCACCGCAAAGCAAAAACTATCCGCTCCCAACAAATTATCACACACACGACCAACAAAGAGAGTGGGGGATGCAACCGACGTTCATAATGACATCTGCTTCAAAATGACAATCATATGGGTTAGTTATGGGAAGTGTACAAAATGTTTCCCTTCTTCTTGGTACAATTGAAAACGATTTGGTACACAAGCAGGCTTGGTATATTTCAAAGTTATTCATCATCATAAGATAATTTTATACCACATTCGTAATTGTTGGCACTTATTTGACACCATTTGTTATTTACCTAATGTTGTTTATTTATTGACATACTTCTGACTATAAATAAACATATTTGCAATTAGACCTGTTACAATAAATAAATGCTCATTTCACTCAATGTTTCCAATGGAGAATTTAAATCCACCGTTAGATTTTAAAGCTATCAGACCAGAATGAACAAATTTCTCTTTTTTCTTTACCTCTTAAAGAATCGACACTTCTGAATATTGCACATAACAAATTTTATTGTTGGGTGCTTGAGGAAATCCATAGTCGGTGTCTAATGCATTAAAATATCCTAGTTACAATTACTTTAAACCTTTTAACAACAACTATTAAAGGAATAATAAACAAGCTGTTGAAAAATCTAATAATTTCAAGCATAAAATAAATTTCCAAATGCTAAAAATCAGCTATGATCCAAGAAGCCTTCGTGGCAGTTACAACTGTTTGGTAGTAGTGAAGTAAACTCAGTACTTAACCTAAATGACAATAAAAGCATCGAAGAGTTGCGGAAATTCGAAAACTGTGAACAATGAACTTAAAGTAACTTTATTAGTTTAAATTCTATGATTAAATATCTCGGAGGAGACTTTTTGTATGAATAGGTGTTTGGTAGACACTTTTTATATGCATTTGCATATTGTTGGAGATACTGTTTTTAATGAATTTTCCGTAAAAAATACCTAGTATACACTTTTGATACGTATACATTTGAAACACATTACAGTTGTAAAAGGCAATTCTCTATATGAAAAGTGACTTTCGACATTGCTCACAAGAAAGGCATCTTTCAAAAAAATGTACAAAAGGAGAGTTTCCTTCAAGACAAATCTTCACAATAACAGTGAACTCGAAAGAACCTTTTAACATAAGAAGTGTCTTTCAAAACACTTTTTCATATTAAAACGTGCTTTCAAATATTGAATTTCTCTAAAAACAGTATCTCCCACCATACCTTTCCATATAAAAAGTACATTCCACCTAGGTGATTTCTTCCATGATCCTTTTCCATAAGAAAAGTGTGATCAATAACAATTTTTTTTCATAGAAATTGCCTTCTTTCTGCTATTTTTTTTTTCTTGCCATGTCTTCTACGATTCTTCCCCGTAAGAAGGACATTTTCCACTCTGCTATATAAAGGGTATTTTCCACGAAACTTTTTTATGTGAAAAGTGATTTGAATGCCAATTTTCTATGTGAAAACTGATTTGAATGGTACTTATCTGCATGAAAAGTGTTTTACATAGCGCTTTCCAATATGAAAAATGTCTTACACGACATACGCGACAGCTTTCCACATAAAATGTGTCTTACTTAACTCTTTTTGTGTGCTAGATGCTTTTCACGAGGCTTTTCCATACGAAAAGTGTCTCATTTACACTTTTACACTTTTCTGTATGAAAAGTGTGTTTATTGAAATTTTTTGCATGAAAGGCGTTTCCCGTGTTACTGTTCTGTATGAAAAGTGTATTCCACTTCGCTTTTTTGTATGAATATTTTATCTAAATGATTTCTTTATTTGAAAAATCGGTCTTCGGTGTCAATTTTCTCTGTTAAAGTATCTCACAAGACAATTCTTTGTATGAAAGTGTTTTCCATATAAAGAGAAGTGGATCGGAAGTCCCATTAACAAAAGAGTAATTTGATGAAAGCAACTCTTTCCAATTATGTAGAAAAAATGTATAGAAAACTTTCATAGAATCCTTCTTAAAAAAGGGCACGTATATAAGATGTCCCACAAGGAACTTTACATAC
>JAHXMU010000369.1:882157-1035412 GCA_019455685.1 Philornis downsi | reverse complement strand
ATACAGAAAAGTATGTAATTGTGGATAGGAAAACATATTTCATATGAATATCTCTTAGAAGACATTCTATGTGTAGGGGTTTCATTTTATTAGAGAAATTCCTCTCTAGGAAAATGGAAAAAGGGATTTCAAACTTCAAAGGCAGTTTCCATTATAAAATGTTTATTCCAAGAAACCTTTCTGTAAGAAATTTTAGTCAGACACATTTTTATGTAAAAATTGTCTTCTAACTAACTTTTTTATGCGATAAATATTTTTAAAGGATTTGCTTATTCAAAAAGTGTTTCCAAGGTTTAATGCATGGAAGAAGAAGAAAGTTGTTATATATAAAAGTATTTCTGAAAAGGGGTTTGATACCGAAAAGTGCATAATTAGTTATTTTATTTTCAGTTATTTTCCATATGTGCAAAATAGCTGTTATGTATTGATGTTTAATGTTTTCGTTGCGAACGCCCCTGCCGCTGTCAATTTGAACACGACTTAAGTTTCATGTCATCAACAGAGGGAAATTACTGACAGTTGTACCGATAACAGAAGAAAGCTAGTAGCTATGAAACACCATAGTAGTGTAACAGAGCTGTCGTCAAAGGTGGATGATAGACTTATCTGCCGTTAGAAGTAATAAATGGATAAATTTAAATATGGAAACCAAATGCAAATTTTATTGGTTTCCATAAATAAAAAAAATCGATTTGTTTACTAATTTATTTTTTTCGCTATAGAAGTTATAATTATATGTTATTTATAATTTGCAAAAGATGTAAGAGCTATTGCAAAGAACAACTTTGCTATTCGTAACATCTATTAAAGAGAATTGCATTCATAAAGTAACTTTTCGTTAATATTTTTCTTTTTTTTTTTTTGAGTAGTTTTAGATAACAAACTAAGCTTTAACTATCGTGTGGATAATGTTGTCCAGCGAAATTTCTATAACACTGATTTAGTGTTGCCCAGATAGATTAAGGACAAATTGGCTCATGCTTATATATATAAACAAAATAGGAAAATTCAGATGGCGTTTAATAGAGTTAAGAGATATTTGTATTCACTGAAGCGTCGTGTTCATATAACACCGTTTGTTAAGCGTTTCTTGGGCTGTAGTTTTAAAAATTATATCGATTTGAGGTCTTTGTTGTTATTGTATAAAGTTGTAGTTCTCAATTTCTTTTTAATTCGTTTAATTTTTCACATTCCACTCGTAATAAGCAGCTTTTTATTAACAAATTGCTACCAAACCATTTAAAAAGTTTTAAATTATGTGCTGATTCCTACAAAAGGCACATTCTACAACACTTCCAGACTTTACTGTAAAATTTTGTTTTCAATTAAATTGTGAGCAGCCTTTATTACATATCTTATATTTCCAGATTATGTACCGATTAGCTTCTAACTTTTGAATTAGTTTTTTTCCATACTTTTTTTTGTCTTCAATAATTGTACTTTCTTTAAAATCATATTATATTTCTATAAATTTTGTATTTAATTTTTACCACGGGTTTTTTTAACTTAATGTTGAGCATATTAAGTCTAATGGATGAATTGTTGCATATCGTAATTTACTTATAATTGGCTGGAAGGCTTTCAATTACAATTATATGACACCATTGAATATGATTTCAAAATTGAATTAATAATGTAATGGTGACTGAATTTCATACAAATGTATGGTAGGTCCCTTCCGAAATAATACACGTATACCAACAAATAATTCAATCATCGAAACATTTTTCAAACTCATTTTCCGGAAAGGATTTCAGTTCTCGGCCGGAATTTTCTTTTATTTCTTCCATGAGTTTTTTTTCTACAAATCTGGCCTTCTACCACAAACGCTTGCACACATGCATAACGCCAAAGAAATTTTCTTTATTTACTCCCTGACCTGGCAAGAATTCCAAGTGCTTAGTTATAGTTATAGTTAATAACTATAACAATTAACATTACCTTGACTTTTGATCGAATTTAACGTGTTTTTCGATACCATTCCGAAGGTTGCTGATTGATTATCTCATCACCAGTTGTAATGCGTTTTATGGAAGTGGGGTCGTTAGGAACTAGTAAAATGACTCGAATTGATTCGTGCTATATAAAAACTTCAGCGGCCATCTTTTCCAAACTTGAATCATGATTTTCAATCACCGTTTCGTTCACTTTATTGATGTTAACTTCAGTTGACCACCATACTTCAACCGCTGCATATAAACTGTACCACTCAGATGCACTTTTTATTTTATGAAGTCGATTCATGGATCATATGCAAAAATACGTTGGATTTAAGTCCAGGGAATGTGGTGGTAACCATTGTTGTGAAAAAATTAAACTGGGAATTTGTTCTTGTTAAAGTTTTGGGTTTCATAGGCTTTATGAAATGGTGCCGAGTTTTGCTGAATAACCTATTGAAAAGCAGTATATCTTGTAGAACTCAATTATGTAGTTTACCCGATTTTTTAACTTTGGTAGTAAATAAACATATCTAATAAATAAAATGAAAACATTTATTTGTTACAGCTTCAATATGTGGAAAATTACAGAGTCACTTGGATATAAGTTGTATATATATATATATATTAATACATAACTTGCGAATGCTTCACATTCATTACTAAATTAAACAATATCTCGTTTGCTTAAAGCGCGATATTATGATATATTTAAAAATAGTCTTAGTGGAACATTAATATTTTCAAATTTTTACATATATATGCCTCTGGTATATTGTCAAATATTTAACATTTAAAAATATGCATATAAAACCCATTTTAATGTAAATTTTTCATATTATTATATCGATTAAATGATGTACATTTAGAAAGAATGAAGGATGGATTTGCTCTCGGGTAATTTAAATTATATTTAAACTAGCTAACTAGATACAATTCCAGGATTACAATTATTCAATTATTGAGTCCCAAAAAAATGCAAAATAAATATATAGTAACATCTAATATATATAATAAAAAATATTCAATGAAATGCAGGAGTTTAATGAAATATTCTCTATATATATTAGCAAAACCCCCATACTTTCTATGAATGGAGAAATAAATTGGTTACAGTACTCGTATTTTAGCTGTGACGAGTTTCAAAATCCAATGTCAAAGTCCATCGAGGCCGAAATGAAATAAATCGTATACGGCACTCATTTCCTGTTGAAATGTTTTATCAACATTTATTTTGTCAAAGCAAAGGATATTTATGTATTATAAAAACAATAGCGTAACTATAGAAATCTTGAAACATGAGATTTCGGCAGCAATGTATACTAAGCTTTAACCAAAACGCGAATGGGTAGATATTCTTCAAATACTATAGGAGAATTCACGGGGGCTTTTCCGCGAGTCTTGGAGTAAAGGCCTTACCCACTGTGTGCACATTATAATGGCATTCCTGACGCACCTCTGCTATAGCCAAGTGAATTTGGAATATCAAGAAATGGTAGTCTACAATTTTGTGAAGCAAGCTACCGCAACCCTCAGGATTTTTTTTTTCCAATCACAAGATACCAAATTAAGTTCGCCAATACAAGAGATACTCCCCATTGGCGGAGCTGGTGCCATTTTAACGACTCTGCTACTCAATGCATCTATAGCAGACAATTGTAATGCAACAAATAAAAAAATTAAAATTTTGGTCGCGAGGAAAACGCTACTATGTCACATTTGTTTGTCGTAAGCGCCTTAGATAAGCAATTAGAAGAACGCTAATTGGAATTCTATACAAACATTTATAATTTCAGGGATTACTGCAACTTGTACAGCCTAAATTTGTTCCCCTTCTAATTGGGTTTTCACCAAAACTGGTAAGAATAGACTCACATTAGTGAAAAGAGCCTAACAGATATATTAAAGTAAATAATAAAGAAGTGGCGAATTTTGAGTCAAATGAAAATTACTTTTTAACAAAATGTTTTGAACATGAGGAAAATGTTGCTGGCGCATCTTAGTTCTTTGAAAATGTCATAGAAAGCAATTAAAATAATACAAATTGGATTATTGGGAAAAATTGTTGTTTCAAAGAGTAGAGTAATTTTTTTATTAAGCCGGGAAAGATTTGATTTATCTCAGTAGAAATAACTCAATAAATATATAAAACTAAAAGAAAAAAACAGAAATTATTTATTAACAAGGTTTTTGGACATGAGGAAACCGCTGCTGTGTCAGCATGCTAGAGAAAAGCAATTAGAATAATAGATGATGGATTGCCTTACTTGAATTTTGTAATTTCGAAGATAACGTTAACTTTAAGTTATATTATCTAAATTTCCTCCCACTATTTATAAAATTGGCAAGGGAATGCCGGAGGAATTATCAACACTTAAAAAAGCAGCAAAAGTATACTTCTGGCGCCAGAAAATGGTTATCAGCATCAACATCACAAAGCCAAAAGAAACAAAAACTATTCGGTCTCCCATGTGAAAGATGGTAGGGAAAAACATTAGTTAGGCAACAATCCTTGATGTCAACAAAGGAAGATATGTTCGCATGATAATTGGATAACTGCGGAATCCGGTAAAATATTGTTTTAATTGGTTATCAACTCAGTTAAAGGAAGTCTTTGACATGATCGCTAGCATCGTTGTTTGCAAAAGCGCATGCACAGAATGCACACAACAGACAAAAAGTAACCAAGTCGACGATAATAATTCTGCCTGAATTTGGTTTCATGGATTTATTTCATTCCTGGGTGTTACAATCTGCCAATACACTCTAACAACGTCTAGAGTGTGGATAATATAACTCTAAAATACTAGAGGTTGTCTTACGTAATCTGTCTCGAATATCTTTATATATATAATTCTACTGTACGGGCGTTGTCAGTGAACTCCTCCTAAACGGCTGGACCGCTTTGCATAAAATTTTGTATATGCGTCTTGGTGGTGCCCGGGATGGTTTAGATTTACAATTCGGTCCAATTGAACAAAGGGCCGTGGTACCTCCCATACAAACAAAAAATTAAAAATCAATTATTTCTGCTCCTGCTTACAGTATTTGAACAAAATTTGGTGCGTAGGTTTGGTGTACATATCTAGTGCTACTGCAAATATGGGCGGGATTGGACAATGGGGCGTGGTACCTCCTATACAAACCACAAATTAAAAAGCAATTATTTCTGCTCCTGCTATCGGTATTTAAACAGAATTTTGTATTTCGGTTGAGTGAACATATTGTAAGTTCTTCTGCAAATATAGGCGTTTCTTATTATAATAGACCGATTGGCATGAAACATTTCCAATAAAAATAAAATTTGAAGGCAAAGCAACGTTTGCCGGGTCGGCTAGTAATAAATAAAATAATAATCAAAATAATAATAATAATAATAATCAAAATTTAAACATATCACTACTTTTTGATTGAAATAAGACTCAAAAACTAGGTTGTATTTTCCAAACAACAAATAAAATTCAGGAAGTAATCATTATTCTGTAAGAAATAAAACTCTATAAATAAAATAAAAATCATGGCATATTCCATTAGTCTATCATCTGTACACTGAACTTTGTTGCGTTTTATTCTTTACCTGCGATTTTTTTTATTTATTTACGGTACCTGAAAAAATCGCTAAACGTGGGAAGCTCACCAAATACTGTTCATGACATTTGAAAGAAACGATGCCTAAGCTTAGTACAAATTGGATAATTTCCATCCTATTTTACTTGGCAAACGTAACCTGGTCGAATTGAGGAAAGTTGGTTATGAAAACAAAACATAATTTGTTTTATACTCGTATATCGTGAAAGTATATATCGTGCCTAAAAATATTTTATAAACTTAAACTACTGTGTTGTAGATCAATGTATTGATTGCATTAAAATAAACGTACTTAGTATCGCGAATTGAATCACGAATTTTCTATAAAAAAAAGTGTAAAATGGAAATTCAAATATCTTTGGGTCTAAAGACTCTTTAAGCATAGAACATTAGTATAGTCGCGCTTTTCTAATTGAGATTAAGATTAAGTAGACATTAAGGATGAGGTGGTTACATCTTAAAGTGCCAACTGATTTTAAAATCAGATTTCTTTTGTTAGATGGGGTTATTGATTTTAATTCATTTTTCGTCTTGTTGAAAACTTTTCTTGCAGTAAAAATCCCTTATTCAAAAATCATTCAAAGTAGTATTTAACAATATTAAAATGATGTGACAATTGAATATTAGTATAATTTTTGCTAAATTTAATAAGTTAATTAAATCTTATAAATTTCAATTTAAGATATTCAAATATTACGTTATTTAGTCGACAATATCACTCAGTTTAACTAATATGGAAAATCGCTGCTTATTATTACAATAATATGGAAGCATTTTGTTTGTTTATACACATTTAGAATATCAAAAACATTAATTCGAAAAAAATATGAAAATATGTTTTTATAAAATTTAACTACAGCAATTAATGTATTCACAAAGTGGTTTGTACATTTTGGACAGCCTTCGATAGTTCAACTTTGGAAGGTATCAAATAAAACGCAGGCGATACCTCTTCGCCGCAAGGACATTGACAGCCTAAAATAACATGTTTAAACAGACATATTTTGATATGTACACTTTCTACACTTACCATTTATCCAACTATAATTTCCTAGCTTCTGCTCACACTTTGGACAGTTGAGTCGTCCCTGTGTGTTATTGGCAATATGTTGCATCCAAGCTATGGGCTCGACGAACAATATACTCTGGCAATACGAAGTTGTGTCCATCAGTTGACCCTCTGCTGTGACGGTGGTGGGTGACCCCAGGGAGACTTTACGTATTTGTTGTGCTATTTGCTCCAGAAGACGTGGGCCTGCACTTTGATTCTTTTCCACTGTCTGGCTATGCGTTGGGGCATTGCCATTACCATTGGCAGTAGCCTTTTGGGTAACTTGACTCTTTGGGGCATGGAGTAAAACATGGGATTTTGAGGCTAATATGCGACGACATTTTCGGCAACGATACACGATGGGCTCTGGATTTTCTTGTGTAATAGCCGGATCAGGTTTGATGAGATTATTGAAATTTTGTGGAAGAATTTTCGCTACAAAAGCCAAATATATTTTTTCAGATGATATGTTTCTTCTTAGTTAATGATAAGTATTATGATATAAAAATGCTGTACATGCTGTGTGTTGCTATATATTAATTAATATTAATACGATATTAATATTTTTTGTAGTTAATTCATCTCAAAATTTACAATCTCTCATTTGATTACAAAATCCTGCAGTAAACTATTTTAAATACATGGTAAAAGCACTGAATTCTGCATGCAAATATTACCATAACTGCTCTCCTTTGACTTAAAAATCATACGATGAACTTTTTGAGTAAATATATCTCGATTTCTGAGTTAGATTTAAATCATAAAATTTTCATAGCTCTGGACAGAGCGCATTCATACGAGTATTTCTTACAATGATAGTAAAGTCTGTATCAACCATAAAAGAACAATGCCAGAAATAATGGAAATTTAGTCGTCGAAAAAAAACTGTCATGAAGTGGAATATAACTTTTCAGGCTGAAAATGTAATACTAACACTAACGCTGGTGCCATATTGTGGTCTGTGTTCAAGTAACGGCGTAGTAAGACGTTTATATGATTTTGTACCTTTGAGAGGCAAATCTGCTGTAGTTTACTTTGAGTACTGCAGTCATAAACAAAATATAAAAACGCAGTTTTGCGGTCACAGTGACCCGAGGTATGGCTCACCAGTCGCAGCTAGTCACTATGTCCTTTTATCGAGTTAGACAGTCAGTGCGGTTTGTTCAAATAATGTTAATTAATGTTATTCTCAATCCATTGGTCTATACATATACATTAATATAAGCAGTAGTTCGGTAGCGCTACTGCCGCTAGCGCCTGTGTTTTGTGAATACTCGGTTCACCGCTGTATTCAATCAACCCGCATAATATTAGCGTGCTGTCTGCTGACAGGGTTCATCAGCCGCCTGACGTCTGGTCTACATAATTGCACCTACTCGGTACTTGACCAGAGTTCTTGAGTTGAGCGGAATCAGCATGATTCGTTTAGGTCATGGAGACATAATTTTCAATCCTTAAGATGAAGTAATTGTCCATATCCAAACCGTATACTCAATATGTATACTCTCTTAGGACCCGCTACATTGCTGTATCCAAATGCCCAGCATGTTTCTCGATAATCTTCCAATAATCTTCCTGCACCTGCACTCCAGTTTTAACCTGAAAACATTGTAAAGCAACAGTAAGGAACCGCCTCACTACTCATAATATGAGCGCTGTGCCAGTCGTGTTCAATTAGCTCGATATATCAGCCGCTTTTGTGGCTTTCGTTACAGCAACATCTTACAAAAATAATATGATTATGAGATTATCAACATAATCTAATTTTTTAGCAGATATGTAACTACGTGATAGTAGGACGATATTTCATTCAACTGGATCTAACACATCATTTTTAAAATCTGCGGTAACGTTTTTGTTTATATAATAACACTGTGGAACATTTTTGGGGTTTTTGTCTGGGGGGTGAGAAATTCCAAGTCAGGGTGATGGTACTAGGTCAGTATAGTAAAATCCTCAAAGGGTTTCGCGTTCGTATGTGTCAGTTTTTTTTATGACCTTTTACATTTTTTCCTTATGTTGATGTTTTTTCGCTTAGTTGTAAAACTTTGGCAAAAACGTAGTTTGACATAACTCGGGAACGACTAGTTCGATTTTGCTGAAACAAATTGAGAAAAATTAAGAATTACATTTCCTTTAATTCATTCATATACTGTTTCTCTACCAAATCAACATTTTTGCAATTATAAATAAATTTATGAAGAAAATTTTGTCAAACAAATTTTTTTTTAATCATTTAAATCCCAAACGGAAAAAAGTGTCAAGTCTTATAACTTTTACGTAAGGCCACATAACCTATAAACAAAATGCGATATAGATCATAGAAATCGAATAATGCGTTCTGATTTTATTCAAAATTAAGTAAAGGTATGAATTTCAAAAATTTGCTCGAGATATGCTCAAAATTCCTTGGAAATAACATTGATGATTTTTTTTATGATTCTCAGAATTAAAAAAAAGTAATAAACAAAAGGTTATTTGATTTTTATGGTTGCTGTAAAAAACTGAAAAACGGTCATAAATGTGCGCGGACAATTAAAAGGAAAAAAGGAAAGTGCACTTTTGTAACTATTTGGGTTTTTTCTGTTGGCTACCTGCATGATTTTTTTACACAAATTGCACCCACATTCATGTGTGGTCATGTTTTAGAACGTCAGTAAAATATTGAAAAATACGTAGTATAAATAGGTGTTCATTGTTCGATTTTTGTCATTCATTTTGCCATAGAATATGGAACTGTGCAAGCCAGATATAAATAGCTCATAAAAAAGGGGAAATTTCAGTACTGATTTTGTTCAAATATACGAGATGTACTTCAACCAAAATGTTATAGTGAACAAAAATTGAGTGCCAAATACAGTGTTTAAAAGCTGCTACAACCGTCTAATGGACTGGAAAAATAGAAGACGTGAAAGTATGCCATTCGGTATCCCAATGACTTGGACTAATCCTGGCGAAGGTCACAAGGCGAACGCTATCATCAAGTTGCTATGCCATTTGAAATGAGGTAATACTGATTTTTTATTTTTTCAAACTCATTTTAATTAAACAAAAACTTACAGATATAGAGGCAAAAAGTCACCGAGTGCAATAATTGCGGAAATTTGCTGGTGGAGTAAGCTTGTGTGGCAAGACAAGGATGATCCTGATGATAAAGAATTTTCAGCAGGTGCAGAAGGGCCAGCAGTGGAGTCACACATTGACATTATGTGTGGTTCAGAAACTGATGACAGCGATGAATGCGATGCCAATAGTCCCGAACAACCACCATCGAAAAAGTCTAGGCAATATTTATTAAAATAAATAAAAATAAATAAATAAAATAAAAATAAAAAATTATAAAAATGTTTACTTTATTTTTTTAGTAGTTTATGGCCAGAAGTCTGGAGTTATTGGGGAAAATTTATAAAAAAAACGCGATAAATGACACTTTTTTGAATAAAAACAAATATCAATATTCTTGTCAAAATGGGATACCTTCACTTAATTGTAGATAAAAGCAGAACGCGTTAATCGATTTCTATGATCTATGCCGCATTTTGTTTATAGGTTATGAGGCCTTACGTAAAAGTTATAAGACTTGACACTTTTTTCCGTTTGGAATTTATATGATTAAAAAAAAAAAAAAATTTTTTTTGACAAAATTTTCTTCATAAATTTATTTATAATTGCAAAAATGTTGATTTGGTAGAGAAACAGTATATGAATGGATTAAAGGAAATGTAATTCTTACTTTTTCCCAATTTGTTTCAGCAAAATCGAACTAGTCGTTCCCGAGTTATGTCAAACTATGTTTTTGCCAAAGTTTTACAACTAAGCGAAAAAACATCAAGATAAGGAAAAAATGTAAAAGGTCATAAAAAAAACCGACACATGCGAACGCGAAACCCTTTAAGAATTTTACTATACTGACCTAGTATCATCACCCTGACTTGGAATTTCTCACCCCCCAGATTGGCTGTTGTACTGTGTAACTGAACAAATCGCAGGAAGCCTTAAGGATTTTTAAAAATTATGAGATAAGTCCTTTCTACATTAAGGTAACGTTATATAGTGGGCATAATTTCGTTTGTGAAGAGTACATCTTTATTTACCTTGTAAGCTTAACTTAATACTAACCTTTTCGCACTTGTTCTCCTGCTAAACGCAGACGATATATTTTATATTTCTGATATTGTGGATCTATGGTATAGCCCATGCGTCGCCACAATTTTAATTGTGCTACAAATCCAGCATTAGGTTGAACAAAACGTCTCTTGGATTTAACAAACTCATATGCAGACTGATAGTCCATATTACTATGCTTCATTATATAGGCAATAACGGCTGTTGAACTGCGACTCACACCAAAATAACTGAAAGCAAAAAAATATGGTTTAATTATAAATAGTGTTCAAAATCTATTCGTTTTTTTGAATCACTTACCAATGCACTAAAATATTGTTGCCTGAGGCAAGAGCCTCTGTTATAAATTCAACGCAAGCATTCAAGTGATGTAGAATATCTTCTTTAGCCATATCGGCAACTGAAATTATACGAGCATAAAGAAAAAAAAAATACAAATTATGTAAAGACAGTTCTTCCAAAAGGCGCAAAGACATTACCGTCAAAATATTCAATACTCAATATTCAAAGTTGAGATGAATCCCGATGGATTCGCAGACAATTTGAAGGTATAAACTATGTGGAAAAGCTATGAATAATTATGCCAACCTGTACACATACTCTGACGTGTCAATAGCTTCTATTATGACCGTTTGCAAGCTCCGCTATATTGAAAACGGTTATTATAAATCTTTTTATTGGAACTTGGTCTTAAGAACATTGAAGCGAATCCTTTTTTATATGTGTAAGGCGAAGGACGTAAGAAAATAACGCTTACCTCATGATGGGTTAGAATTTACATAGCTGAACTTAGAAGCAAATTTAAAGTAATGAATTTAAGGCAACAAGGACGTGTAGCCATAGAGGCAAAAAGAAATATTGATGGCATAACAATAGAGCAATCTATCTACATAAGAAAAAATTTAGAAAGATTCAGATTTGCAGATTGTAGGCTATTTTTAATCTTCAATGTAAAAAGGAAGAAGTATTAGAACAAGGTAAAGACAACACCAATCGTTCCTAGTGTGTCTGAATAAATGATTATGGCTTATTTTAAAACAAAAACTACAAAGTTATAGTGTTGAAAATTGAGGTAATTCTACTAGTGTAGCGCTGTTTAGCCAAAAGCAGTGAAATTTAGTGACAGCAATCACAGAACTGGAAATTGTTGCAGCTTTAGAATCAACTAAGAAAGTTATGTGACATTCGCAGTATTTTCCTATACTATCCTCGTGTTGCAGATTAACAGTTCCGGTGCTGTGAGGCTAGCACAATATCCAGAATATTATAGTAGGACGAAACCTTCATGTAATTAGGAGTTGTAGGTTCGGCAAATTTTCTAGCAAGATAAATTTGCTGATTTAAAGACAGAAATCTTACAAACAAAAGGATATAAAATCACATAAAGTGAAATGGTTGAAGTAGAATATATTTTACTGTAACTCTATATTGATTTTGCATCTCCGACCACTTTGAAATATTCGTTTGAAGATTGTTACACGTAAACTTTCATTCCAAATAAAATAACGGGTGTCCCAACAAGAACACAAGATTTAAATTTGGAGCCATTCGAAGTGTCATTGTTTGACATTTGAACAATCGTTATTGTTTGCTAGTAGAAGGTACGAGGTTAGTAAAAATCGAGCGCTACACGAATGAACAACGCATTCTCATTGTGAAATTGTTTTACCAAAATGGTGAAACATCAGAGAAATAATTCAATTGCTGCATCAGTAATTTAAATCTTGCGTTCTTGTTGGGACATACTTTACAACCAAAATATCGGTCGGTATATCGACCAATCAAACATATATGTATGTGTGGGAGGTACCATAAGAGGCATGACAATGCTTTCCACTTGCGTTCTCCTAACTTAGTTCAGCAAACGTATGTTACTTGCCAAATTTAGCAACTGCTTCAAAAATATGAAGTTAAGAATACATGTGTCAAATCGGTCAGTTGTATGGCAGATGACAGATGGGCCGTGGATAACTGATCGAATTTTCTGAAGTTTCGGTGGCGCAGTTAATTGACCAAATTTTGCAAATTCTACCAAACATTATAAACCAATGCAATTCACAGAAGTATAACTTACAGCAGTCTGCGGGTGAGGAATAACAAGAAAAAAGTTGGGTCGATACAACTGAATTACAATCTCTAGTCACTATCTGTCAAACATTAGTCTTTTATTCGTGCCAGTCAACCAGTCGGGCGGCCATACAGACGTTTACTTCTGGTGTCACATTTTCGTCTTATGATATGATATATATCTTCATTTCTTCGGTTGAAAGTATAAAAAACGATTAAGTTGACTATTGACACGTTTATTTTCTAATTAATGTCAGTCTTTTACCCCATTTTGTAATGCTCACATATAATTTCTTGAGTTTTAACGTATTTTGTAGCTGGTAGGGGATGTATGATTTCATTTTATTAACACGTTTTGGAAAAATCCCAATTCATTTTTAAATGTTGAGTTGAGTTAAAAAAAAAAAACAAAGCATGCCAGAATTGTTAACATTTTTTAATTTATTTTGCGAACACTCAAAAATTATCAAAAAAAAAAAAAACACTGCCACAAGATCAAATATTTCTAATCAGGCACGAGATTAGGAATATTTGATCTTTTATGACTCAAGTTGGGGTAAATTACAAAATTTGTGACACCCTTGTACGAAAGTTATTATTCAATGTCTTTGTTATCTTAAATGATGACTTTCTGAAACCTTTCGCATAATCCAATCACAATAAAATCTTTTAAATAAATATTGTTGGGTAAGCTTCCAAGCTGTCTTAGCTTAGCTTTTGCGAAAAAATCTATCATTTTTGGTTAACATACAAGTGTTAGCTCGGTATTTATCTAACATTTCTCAGTATCTTAATAAGTAGTAGTAGTATCTTAAATAAATCCGCGTTCTGGCTTTTCCAAAAGGTGTTTGTTTAAGTACATGTATTTTTTACAATTTTTCTTTTGGACTAGGATATCTCTTTTGACAATTCTCTACTAAAGAGAGATTGGTGGTACAATTATCCTTTGGCCACGGTGTTAAACTTTATGAACATTTGCAATGACAAATTTTTTACGATTTTGCCTTTTGTCTTGGCACACTTTATTAAGGTAAGGCTTACTCCAGAATAATTTAGATGTGAAAAGTTTAAAAGTTTTATTCGGAATGAAAAAATTTACTAAATGTGACATTAAAGGAAAATTCAGTTTTTCAATGCTAACATAGAAACAAATATTTTGAATACACATATAACAAGCAAAGTAGAAATGAAAAAAGTGTTATTGAAACTCCAACACACTTTTCGTCGAGTTTTTCCCTGCAGTTAAGAACATTAGGCAAAATCTGCATCCTCTTTAGAATTTTGAAGACAATTTCAGTTAACCGAAATATCCCAAAAATATGCTCGCTGTGTTACAAGACTTAGTGCTTAATGCCTTACAAATGGCTTGAATTTTCGTTTTGAGGCAGAGTACACGCACACGTTGAGAAAAATTTCATGAACCGTATTTTGACATGTAAGGAAAATAAACTGTACTCATAATCATACACCGTGAGTAAGGCTATCAAATCGAGACCCACCTTAAACCTTACAATTGTTGTTGTCCCTATCTGTACTCATAATCATGTTCATAAGCTGCTGATATACAAAAATTTTGGAAGTTCTTCTGCGTCCTCTTAGAAATTGCTCAAGTTCGTATATATGTGTTAACTCTTTATTACGAAATCAGAAAAAGTTTCTTAGTCAAAAGTTCGCAATCGAAAGAATATTTTTTAAATAATAATATACAGGGTGTCCGTCGGGAAGGTATACTACTTTGTTTGTTTATAATTTTTAATTAAATGAAAGAGAATGGATCTTATATTGATAAATGTTTTATTTAATGTCGGCAGTTATGTATGGAATACAATATCAGATAAATGTCCGCCTCTGTTAGCCTCACAAATGCGAGCCCTTTTGAGCACATTTTTCATTACATTCTATTTTCTATTTTGTTTGAATAACTCAAGCGTTTCTGGTTTGTTTGTTTGCATAAACCTTGTTTTCCACAAAAAGAAGTCCGGGGCAGTCAAATCAGGCGACCTTGGAGACCAATCAACCACTTCTTGAAATAACTTGTTGTGGAAAGAAGTCTCGTAGTAATTCCATTATAATCCTGGATGTATGCGATGTCGCACCGCTTTGTTGATATCACATGTTAATCAAGCCCAAAGCATGCAGTTGTGGCATTAAAAATATTTCAATCATATCACGATATCGCTCCCCATTGACAGTTACCGTTACGCCGTTTTCGGTTTCAAAGAAGTACAGTCCAATGATTCCTCCTGACCAAATTGCACACCAGATTGTCACTTTTAATGGATGCAAAGGTGAGTGATGAATAATGTGAGGGGTTTCCATTGCCCAGAACCGTCATGGGCGAGCTGTAACATCCTATTGGCATATGTACGGCGACGTAAATGATCTTGTTGAAGAAGCTTTTGTGTCAACTGAATCTTAAATGGAAACAAATGCAAATCCTTGTGCAAAATTGTAGCCAAAGTTGTTCTTTGAAGACCAAGCTCCTGAACACGGCGTCGAATTGAGGTTGATGAATTGTTTTGAACACTTTCTTGAGCAGCAGTAATGTTTTCAGCCGATCTTGCAGTACGTTGTGGTCCATGCTTGGCCCTATCAGCTACAGACCCTCTTTCTTCGAAATCATTCACTACACGATAAATAGTGCATCATGTTGGCACGTTGTTTCTCGCAAAAATTGCACGTAACTTTCTTATCGTCACAGTAATCGATGATTGAATTTGATAAAATGTTTTAACGATTAAAACACGTTGGTTTATCGAATATTTTTCTATAATATAGGTAAATTTGCCACGTCTTTATTTCACGACTGCCAAATATGAACTGTCAAGACTAATGATTACCAAAATGGCGCCAAAACAAAGTAGTATACCTTCCCCATGGACACCCTGTACATATACATATTGATACGATTGCTTTTCAAAATTCTAATATTTCCACATTTTGGTGAATAAGAAACAATTTGTTTTTTGAATTAAATGCGACTCACAAATTTCTAATTGTTGGCTGACTTTTCATATAAAAAGTGGTTGTGAAATTTGAACCTAAATTTTTCACTGATCGTTATTTTGTTGTTTTCGATTTCAAAATTTTTAAAACTGTTTTGTGATACAAAAAGACACAAATTTCACATTTTTACAAATGCATTTTCAATCATTTTATGACATGGGAACATTTATTCTTCCGATTACATTGTTGAAAACCAACACAAAAAGCTGTTGTTTTTTGTATATATATTTTTGGTATTACAATTAAATTAAAAAATATTCCTTGCCAAAAAACAAAGTGAGCAAATTAAACTATCGCGACCTATTACGTATAATAAATAGAGCTGCACCGTGAAAAGTCAGTCTTAAAGTTTACTTTAATACTAAATTCTGTAACGCGAAAATGTCGATTCCAATATTACATACTCGAGGCTATTTTGACAACTTATTACGCAAACAGTGGATGACGTTTCGTAACCAAAAATATGGTTCTCCATAAATTTGTTTCATTTCTTTTTCGTTTCATTAATTTGTACATCGTGATGCAGGAAGTTCTCCTTTTAAACTATTGTTGTTATGAGAATAATAAACATAATTCATATATCAATTATTTTCTACGAGTATTTAGAAAATATTACGTGAACGAACGAGCCTTAAGCCGAAATACGAGTCTTAAGCTAAAATTGTAACAACACTGCCGCTCACTTTAATAGCGTCCCCCTTAATCATTTAACAATAGTGACTACTATTTAAAGTACACTTCAGAAAACGTTTTGCTCTCGTCTTTTAAATGAGTGAAAAATGTGTTCTTCTTTTTTGGTCCATTTGAATAGCACCCCTCACGTGGTAATCAGTTTAAGTGTGAAAGTCCTTTGCAGGTCATCATAAATCATATCGGATTGCAGTAATTGTGTATAATTAAATATGAAACCATCGATTTTATGTGAAATGGGCCGATCTAAATCCTTGAGTGCCGGGGAAAGATCGAAATTAAAACCTACAAGGAGTGTGCACTTTCTATTCATCAAACAGCCAGAACAACTAATAGAAGTCGCAAAGTTATATCGACATATTTACGTGACACGAAAGGCTATGGAAATAGTATGAAAGGTCGAACAGCAAGTGCTATTACAGCTGCTGACAAGAGGGCTATCCTGAGATATGCCTCAAATTCAAACGACTCTGCTGGCAAAATCAAGAAAAAAGCTGTCGTAAATACAAGTGTATCAACGGTAAAAAGAGTTATTTTCAAATCAGCACACTTGCAACGCTTGAGACTTAAAAAGAAACCACCACTAGACAATCTCCGTAAAAAACCTCGCCTTAATTGTTGTCGCACAACAATGACGTGGAGTAGAGAGTTGAATAGAACTATATTTCCCGACAAAAAAAATTAATTTAGAGGGCCCTGATGGATATTATTACTACTTCCACGATCTTCGAAAAGAGGAACACCTACTCAATCGATTACGCAGCCGGGAAGGTGGAGTTATGATTTGGGGTGCGATCTCTTATTATGGCACAATAGAGCTCCAGTTTTTCTCTGCAAAAATGAATGCTATAAAGTCGCACAAAGCCGTGCTGGAAAAAGCATTTCCTGAAGTTAAAAATGTTTTCGGAGACTTGGAATGGAAATTCCAACATGACAACGCGCCAATCCACACAGCTAGAGTCGTCAAATCAGGGACTGAAAACCGAAATGTTGAGGTTATGAACTGGCCGCCTTACTCTCCAGATTTAAGCTTTACTGAAAACGTCAGGGGATGGCTAGTACGCAAGGTGTACTTATCAGGCAAGCAATATTCAAACAAAAGTGAACTCATTAATGAAATTAAACAGGTCTGGTCGTGTATTTCGATGGACCTAATCAAAAAACTGTATGATTCTTTACCGAACAGAATACATGAATATATTTTCAACCAGGGCGGAAGCACCCACTACTAATTTAAATAAATTTAAAATACTTATTTTTAAATTCGATGTAAGCAAACAATAATACCTTTAATTTAGAATTAATGTTTTCGTGTATAATCTAATATTTGTAAGGGGGGTTATACAAATTTTTGTACTTAATTCATTAAAGTGGAAGAAAATTTATGTTATAGAGTTACAGCAAATACGCTCGTTATAATTATTATTTTGGAAAATCGAGCTAGAAAAATATTTAAAGGGGCTGCTATTCATGGAATTTAATTCTTTTTATTAAAAGACATGTTTCCTGCAATGGCAATAGAAACATGGTCTTTAATACAAATTTCAATTTAATTGAATTTAATCTTTAATTTAATTAGATTTTTTATTAAAAGCCATGTTTCAGGCATTGGCGAGAAAATAAATAAATTCCCTAAAAAAAGGTTATAAAATCAAACATAATTTACAAAGATTTTGCCGAAGAAGCGAAATATTTTCTTACGCAATTTATTCGTATGAGCCTTTAATCTGTGATCAAACTTACATATAAATTTCATCTGACTTTGTAGGACTGGTCACATACTGACCAATGTTATTTACATATGTTTGCACCGACAAAGTAGTGATTTGTGCACTGCCGCAATACTGTGTGTTTGACGGTCATGTTCTGCTACAGTATTTAAAATTAACTATACCAAACCACACGCATACCGATATCGTTCCGACAATGATGCGGTATTCAAAACATGCACATACGGTAGTACGTCGTTAATTTTATACAGGCTGCAGTGCAGCGCCAGATTTTGACTAGGGAAATTTTTGTACCTGGTTAATTTCTATCCAATTTCAGGCACTGTTTAGTGTAGGAAAGTTTACTTGCATACCTTCGGAAAAACTATCGTTAATTACATTTCTAATATCGTTCAAACATCGTCACTTAAATACAAATCGCAGTACTGCGCCAGCATTGGGCTATTGGTACTTTTTTGCCTGGATAGTTTCTATCAAGTACTAGATGCAGTTTATTATAGGAGAGTTCATTTCTCTGCGGATTCCATTAGAAAATCTAAAGTTTGTCAATTTTCTAAAATCATATACATATAAGCCTTCGTTCGTAAACACTGCACTCCGAAATGTGACTTCAGCGAAATGTGAAACCCTACATTTTATATATAAAAACATTTTGTGTTTTATTTCAATTGCCCGTCAATCCCTTTTCATTTACTTTAACCCAGACTTCATTATTTGATTGAAATTTTGTAACCTAATACCGTTTCCGTTAATTCTTTGTTATCATCTAGCATTAATCGGATCCGCCCATCCTTTTTTTGTTCGCTTTTGATTTTTGTATGTCCTTTTAGCTCTAGCATAGCTTTTATCAAATTAAATACGTATTTATGTGCACAATAAAATAGATTCACTGAGTTGTGCCAATCATCTGCTATAAATAAAATTACTAAAGATTGTGTATCTGTTTCAAATAAAAAAAAAAAAAAGAAATCCCCAACACACACGCACTGTCTGTCATGGCTGCCTACTACACATCCATCCATGGATTGAAATGTTTTTTCGAACAGTTCATTGAGTTTTCTAAACAATATTTAGATATGTGCCATAAGCCTCTCTAACGGCAACAATAATAAACATGTACGACGGACGGTTCCTTTCCTAAAGCTTCAGCATTAGATTGTACGCAGATTGTCTTCAACCCGACAATCACTTGTTACATACGAGTATAGCTGGATTTGTGGCATGAGTAAGTGGGTGTACGCCAGTGAATGGACAAGGCTAATGTAAATGGGGTTGATGGCGATGGGGAGTGTGATTCAATATTCCCACTATTGTTGCCATACAATGTCAGCGGCTTGTTAACTTTCACTAGTTTTCTTAGTGAATCGTGACATGGTATTGATAAGATTTTTCTATATGGTATATAGTTCAAGATGAATGGAGAATTATGTTTATGAGTACTCACTAAGTATTGCTGGAAATAAAAGATTTATTTCTATTATTAAAAGATTGTTTTCTGCCATAATATTTCTTATGAACAATGTTTGTCGCGTTTGTTAGCATAGACTTTGGTAAACTTAAGTATAGGCAAAATTTTCTGATGAGATAGTTGTTGTTAGAACTTAGTCATGGAATTAACGTCTCAAGGCTGATTTTTTCATAGAAAATTTTAAATGAAATTCAAATTCTGAAACATATCGTTTGAATGGATAGTTAGAAATGGATTAGGGAAATCTTCATCTGTGCTGTTTCTTAAAGAATTCTTAAAGAACAACATGAGTCATTTATCATTTCAGTTCGATAATATTACTTATACACAATCTCAGCTGGCTTTGAAGTATACGCCTTAAATCTCTTTCTATTGAGAAGCAAATTAAGTTCGATTTATGTACACAGAAAAAAAAATATCCGAGGCAAAGTTGCCTTGGTTGCAGAAGATAGTGTTTTATTATTATGTGAAACTAAAATCAATAAGTTTAATTACCTTGCACAGTAGGCATTTCTCATTTGCAAGTAAATTTTGCAACTGAAAGTAGACATATTTTTTTCGAAAATTGTTTTATTTCGAAGAGTCATTTAGAAAGTGTATAAAAAATATTCCGCACAACTAAGTCAGAAGAATTGATATCAGAAGGATGAGGTAGGTATCTTTAGCTGGTTTAATAGTGAACCAACGGCATCTATTATGCTAATTTATTGCAGCGTTAAAGTGATGAAATTATGGAAAAAGGCCGCATTTGGCGAAAAAGTGTTGTCTCATCAAGACAACGCTCCAGTTCACACATCCACTATCGCGATGTGTGATTTAGCTTCCCTCGGGCTATTTTCTATTTGCAGCTTGAAAAAAGATTTGGCAACAATGAAGAGGTGGAGTCTGCTGTTGACGGATATTTTAAAGAGTTTGACAGTTCTTACTACAATCGCTGGAAAAAGTGTATCAAACTAAAAGGAGATTATGTTGAAAAATAAAGAATTTTTTTCCAACTTTTCTGTGTCTTCTTTGTTAGGTCGGCTAGTTTTGGGACCGCTCTTGTATGTAAACATTTTTTCAAATTCGTGTGTTCGTTGTGGTCTTCTAAATACATCCATGGATGCACGCAACACTTCCTATATAAATACGCATACGATAAATGTAAACGAAAGAAAAAACTTAGATTGTTGACTATAAAAAATGCCATTAAAGGAAAACATGGGCCCAAAAAACAAGTACATCGAGTAAATGCCATATCGATGAACCATGAGAAAACGAAATTTATACCATCAACTTGAGAACAAGGTAGACACACTGCGCTAGCATCCGTTATCACAAGACTACCAAAATGGCACAACGATCAAATTTCCGGATTTCATGGGATGAAATATCTGATTTGTAAATTATATTCAAAATTCTACTTGGCACAAAATAAATATGCACTTATTTTTAGCAGCACAAGACGACATATTGAGGATGATGTTTTTTGTATATAAACTTGTTTTTTTTCTGAATATATGTTCTTAAATATTTGTTATTTGGGTTTGTTGAAGAGCACAGTAGTCTAAATTCAAAACAATTGGAAAGAGATACTCGTACGTTAAGGTGAAGCTTTACTTCCTATATATTTTTCCTTCAGTCAATCGAGAAACTTCCAAACATTAATTTGTGTTTTGTTCAAATTGAATATTGTAAAATAAGTTTCTAATAAAACTGAGAATTAGAGAATTATCCTAGCTCTATATTTAATTTACTGCGATATTAAACGTAAATTAACTAATCAGAAAGATAACTTAAACGAAATATTTGGAGTAAATACCACATAAACATTGATAAATCAACTTAAATATATGAACAAATTAGCCAAAATAACTAAGTCAAATTCCCCAAATACAGTTGTCAGAAAATTTATGTAAGCCTATGTTGCCTTAGCACTTAGGAAAAATCATAACATTAGGCAATATTACCTCGATTTATAAAGGGTGGCGCACAAGTAACGTTAACGGCGACTATATTGAATGCGTTCTTGTGCATTATTTGGTTTTAACTCGTGAACCAATTGCATCTTATATGGGAGCAGATGTAACATATGTAGAATTCTTTGCAAAAACCGCCTAGAGATCTCCAACTGCTGAGAACGTCGCATGGTGGAAGTTTCGGGATTTTCCTCAATACTTGCTTGCACTTGAGCAATGGTCACTTCATTTCGAACTGCACGAGGTCCTCCAGCACGCGGAAGATCACAGAAAGCCCCTTGTTGCCCAAACGCTGAACCAATCGGTAAATTGTTGGAGAGCTAGGAGCATTTCGAACATGAAAGAAATTTCGATATGATCTGAATAATTGAATGCTGACTTTCAAAGTAAAATTGTGCAACTTTGGTTCTTTGTTCTGTGCTGAGCCTTTCCATCATAAATTACCCAAGTATTATTTAGTTAATTTTGTAAAGAGACGAAAAAAAGACTTAAACGAAAAATGTATTCACTGATCAAATCTTAACGTTGCTTATGCGCCGCGCTATATATCTGCTATGTATAACCGCAGTTATAATACATATAGATGTATCATCTGCAAAAATTTATACAATTTCCCACTTTAGAAAGAGTTGGTAACAGACAGGAGCCTCGTAGGCGTTACTTAATAAAGGTATACGACTGCGAATTTATATTTCCCATAGAATCATATGATGATCTTTCAGCTAAGCATGACTTATTTTTGAAGAATGCATGCTCGATAACAGGAATCTAAGTGTAATCTGTCCTGTGTTCAAAAACTACGACGGTATCAGAATTTTACTCGTCGCTTATAATGTTCTATGTGATGTGTGTGTGATTTGTGCATGACCAAAGTCTTTCATACTTGACCCGATTGGAATATATCAGTTCAGCTTAAGACCTGGTAAATCTACAAATGACCAGATCATTGTAGAGGACTTGACGCTATGGCAAATCCTGGAGAAAATCAAATCGGTACATACCACCTTTTAGTTGGCTATAAAGCTGCGCTCAACATCCTGACATAGAAAAATGTTATTTTATTTCACTTTATATAAGTCGTGACTGAGTTTGGTATTCTTGCCAAGCATACATGTCTTTTTGGAATTCACTACGGAGTCTTCTATAAAGACAGGCAAACATCTTATTGAGCCATTTTACACCAGAATAGATAGTAGGTAAGACAACAGCCGTTCGCCATTTTAACACCATTTAGTGATGGTTATGAGGGGAAAGCGAAATAAATACGACTTGTACCATATTCAACGAAAGCTGTATGTCTCTTGTGTACGCTGACGATACAGATATTAATGACCGAAACTGCTAGATGTTACTGCAATCTTCTCAAGCAATGAGAACGAATCTTCTCAAACATTGAGAAACTGAGTCTGGCGGTAGACGAGAATAAAACTAGGTCACTTGTTTAGAGGAACCAAAAGTGTATTCGTTTGGGACAATATTTGGACATTTACAACATATAAACTCAGCCATCTCGTCTCTAAATATAGCTACAGGTGGTACTATAGGCTTATAAAGCGATTTAACTATAAAGCAGTCTCTCTCTCTCTCTCTGGATAAATACCCTATATATCTGTATCGCTTTGCAATGCAAAACCCTGACTTGTAATACAAATAGATAAATCTGTTCTGGGAGTCTTTGAGAAAAATTTTCCAAGAAAATATATGGATCCATGACCACTAACAAAGAGGATCGCCGCCATATGAATTATAAATTATATGCGCTTTGCATCGATATCGACGTGATTAAGCGCATCAAAATAGTGCAATTAAGTTGTCAATTTGTACGGATGGATACAAACGCTCCAGCATGAAGCCTTCAAAAACGAACCCAAACTCAAAATTCTGTTGGGAGAAGATCGAGTGCAAATGACTGAATTGTTTGGAATAATGTTCTACGTGTATCGTGTAATGAGTAAAAACATATTTTCTTATCGCCATTTAAGAGAAAATAAGGAAACATGAAAGGTTTATATGGGAATCAAGCCTTTTGTCCAAGCCGCTTATACACGTCCGCCAGCGGAAGTTTTGAGAAGTATCAAAACTTTTTTAATTAGATGTTTATGTATGGGGTAAGTATCATTCTTGTATTTCCTTCGGCCCATCTAGACTGTACCAACCATAGCATGGTGATTCAAATTTCAATCCAATGCGTAAAATATCTACCGATTTTAACTCTTTGTTACATCTGTTGTAATTGATTGAAATATATTAGAAATCTCATGCATTGATTCGTTTCTTACCTGAAACAAAATTAGAAACCTTAATTGATTCTGTTTCTCTGTCGAAACAAAATGAAGCAATTATTTTGGTTCGAGAACTTGAGTCAGAACTGAAGCCATATGTAGTCTAGTTTTCTCTTTCTAGCAGAAAAAAGGTTTGGCACCAAACTGCGAAAGGCAGAATTTGTTCAAACAATTTATTTACTGAATTTACTATACCAGGCCCCCAGAAATTTGTCAGTTTTATTGAATTAAACATTTTGAAATGTATTTAATACAAACAAAACTTTTCACAAACTGAATCAGAATCAAAATTGTTTTTAATTTCGTTTAAGGTGCAGGAATCAAAATTGTTTGTAATTTCGTTTTGGATTTATGAGACAGAAATCAAATTCAATACATAATCGATTCGTTTATCGAAATCAGAATACTTTTTTTTGTATATTTTTAATTTAGGTTCCACAAACTGAAACAAATCAAGACGATTCCTGATTTTGGCCAAAATATATTTTCTGCAGTTCGTCGTTACAATCACTTATTCATTATCTCTTAAAAACACGCTTTCATTCTTTGCTATCAAACAATGTATGACAACGTCCTTAAAGCCTTTAAAAATGATCTTATGCTACCAGTAAAAAAACTCACAAACAACGAATTTGCTTTACTCTGTTAATTCATAACGGTGGGGTAGATTCCGACAAAGCAAACTTATTGTTCTGCTTTGCTTACAGGTGTAAACATGCCATATTTTTAAGTTAACATTTCTTATAACACGTTAGAAAATACTTACTGAACCAAAATTTTTGTCTGCTTTATTTGTACCTGGTTATCCATTTTTCGGTTTTAAAAGTAAAATTAAATAAAACACGCATAAAACTATAGTTTAGATGAAACTTTTGCCTCATTGTAATGATTGGACTTTGCCATTATGTACGAAACACAATGTGAATCCTTTTGAGGTAGTTTTCGACCCCTTTTTCGCACATTTTTGGCCGTATATCCGCGATAGCTTGACGAATGTTGATTTTGAAGTGGTCCAACGTTTGGGGATTACCCGCGTAAGCACGGTCTTTAAACTAACCCTATAAAAAAAGTATAATGACGTCAAATCGCATGATCTTGGTGGCCAGTTGACGTAGCCAAAACGTGAAATTACGCTCTGTGGAAACTTTTCATGCAATAAAGCCAAAATCAGTTGTGTTGTGTAGCTCGTGGCATCGAGTTGCATGTGTTCCTTTTCGAGTGATATAACGGTATATTTTTGTTTGTACGCTCCTCTAAGATCTGCAGGGATTAAATTAAATAAATAAATAAATTAGGAAGCAGTTGTTCACAGCAGCTAACGGGATAGTAGCTCGTATGACACCGGTTAGGCGTCGTTTGCATTTTGAAACGTTAAGCGTAATATTCGTACAAATGATCTGACAGAAATTTTAATCAAATGGATGCAAATCACGCTATTGTTTTTCTTCATAGATTAAATTACTTGAGAAAAGAGGTCAAGACCGAACAGGTGAGCGAAGAGTCCGTCAGTTGTATCCAACTGCTTGAGTGATGAGACCAAGTCCTAAACATACGATAGATGAACCAACAATTCCCAAGGGTGCCTTGAGCTATGTGTTACTCTTCGTGAAGCAGGTTATGTGCAACAAATGTATTCTTTGGCAGATCTTTGCCAATATCGTTAAAAGACAATAAAGCGTTTAATTAACAAAAGTAAAAAGAGCAAGTTATTAGACTTTTATCAGTTATGAAATCACAGTGGAAACATTAGATTCTTATTGTGGAATTGCCACTAGTATCTGCTTTTCACGAAAGTTCCAGGCGTTTTTATAAGCGCTTAATTCTACCAGAGATTTGAATGTTACTTTACCTCTATCTATTATAGTATACGAGGATATCTATATCTATATGTGATGTCTTAATATATTGTAACGCTGAAGAGTAGAAATATCAAATTTCAATTCAGTTACAATATTTTAATACGACTTCTGTGAAAAATAAAGCTATTTGTTTGAATAATAGACAATATCTCAATAATTAGTCTCTATATTAAAAAATTAGTAACATTTTTGAAATGGGCGGACTAAAGTTTCGAAATCTGGTAACTGAACATAAATATATTTTTCAAAAAAAGAGCAAAACAACATTTTTCGGAACTGAGGGGAAAAAATAATTAAAAATCCTTAAAAGAGAATTGAAAGCACTTTATGGACGTTACTAGAATTCGTCCAAAATCATTGTCAAAATTTCCTAGCTAGATCAATATTTTTCAAGCTACAGACCCCTAACTTTGGAATATAAAAGGTCTATCTCTTTTGACTTTTGACTTTTGTCGGATCCGGTGAATATTGTTGTCATTTGAATGCTTGTTGGAATATGTACCACCGATATATGAAGCATTTAAGTGAAAATTTTTACAAATTAAATGAAATTTTTTCCAAATCAAATTAAACCTTCTCCAATTGGGTTGAAAAATTATTCCAAATTCAGTAAAACCTCATTCAGAAAACACCTTTGTTCATTCTAAATGCATTTAATCCAAATTTTGTAAGTTAGAACAAGGAATATTTTACTGCCTTAATCCATGAAAAGTAATCTATGGGAATATGAAGTAATTTGACAAAAGAAAGTATAATTTAGAATATTTTAAATTTATATTGGGAACTTAGAAAATTTGAATTTCAATCACAGTATTATTATCTATAACATTTTCAGATTAAATGTATCAATTTCCAAATTAAACAAAACTTTCACAAATTAAAACAAATTTTTCCCAAATTAAAGAAATCCTTTTCATGGAGCCTTTTCCAATTAGGAAAAGGCACCATTTAATCTGGAAATGTTACATTTAGCATATAATTTCTCCAAATTTTAAATACTCAATTCGTTTATTCTAGGTATATTTCAAAAAACTTCCAAAAAAATTTCGATCAAAATCAAATTGCGTCTTTGTCAATCACATCATAGCTAAGATTCTACGAAAATATATTTCCTGAAAAGAATTTGCATAAAATAAGCAATGAAGCTTCCAGTCCAGCTTCACTAGCCGTAAAATCAATTATAAAGGGTGATTTTTGCATCATATATTAAAATTCTTTATTGGAATCGATAAATTGTTTTTTGCCATTTAATTTGTAAAGATAATTTCATGTAAATGTTGTCCGCGGCTCCGTCTCAAAATGTCCATTCGAAAGGTCCAATTTGTCGTCACTTTCGAGCATTTCAGCCTGTATTCCACGAATAACGCGTGTTGTGTTATCCTATAAGGCTTCAATAGTGTTCGGCTTGTTCACATAGACTAACGACTTGACACAACCCCACAAAAAGTAATCAAGAGGCGTGAAATCGCAAGATCTTGGGGGCCAACTCGCAGAGCCAAATCGAGAGATAAGCTGCTCATCAAATTCATCCCTCAACATATCTATTGCTTCACGAGCAGTGTGGCATGTTGCACCGTCCTGATGAAACTACATGTCAACCAAGTTCAACTCAGCCAATTGGGGGAAAAAATCCTTGTGGTTGAGTAACACATGCCCATTCGCTGAGAACGGTGAAAAATTAACATTTTACGATCGTCATTAACACTGGTCACTACGGTTGCAATATTTTCTTCGGTACACACTCTACGCATGCGAGTCGAAGGTTTTATGCCCAACAAAGTAAATTTGGTGCGAAATTTAGAGATAATAGCATGAATTGTTGATTCAGCAGGTCGATTATGACGACCATAAAAACGATGCACATTTGTCACAGAGCACGAATTTTGATAATAAATTTCAACGATTTGCAATCGTTGCTCGTTTGTTAATCTTTCTATTATGAAACGGCAGAGTATACTGTACACTTTTCACTTTGACAGGTGACGTTTGGACGCCATTACCAACCAGCGCTGCCAACCTGAAAAACTTAAATCTTAAAAAATCACCCTATACTTCAATGTTAAATAGATTTGATAACGCCGAATACAACAGCGAATGTAACTTTTAATTTGCTTACCAATTTTTAACATTTTATGTAAGTTCTAAGGTGAATTAAACAAATTTTGATGTTATCTAAAAAGGTGACATTCAATTAGAAAAGATTTTCATCCAATTGCGAAAGGCTTCATTTCAATTTGAAAAGGCGGCATTTCAATCGAAAAATATTTTATTCAGTTTGAAAAAGGTTTCATTTAATCAGGAAATGGAAATGTTACATATATAAAAGGGTTTTTGCACGAAAGTTCAGTTTCGTGTCGGTTTTGATATTGTAACCTTGTTAAAGTACATTAGAATTTTTTTCTGATTCGAAACAACAACTAACTTCATACAATGATTCATTTTTTACCTGAAACGAATGTAGGAACCTAATTGATTTTATTCCTCTATTGAAACATAGTAAAACAGATATTTTTGATTTTGGGACCTGAAAAATATAGTTTTATGCATTTCAGTACTTTTGCCTGAATCGAAACTGAATCGGATATAGTATAATTTCTTGATAGAGAAAAAAAGGCTGGCACCAAACAGCAAAACTGCTTCAATAGATTTGTTTTCCGAATTTTCGAACCATGCTGTTTTTTTTTTTTTGTAATTACAATTTTTCAAATGAAATATTGAAATTCAAATGAAATATTGTAATTGAAATTTTATAAACTGGATATGAACCAAAATAGGATCTAATTTCGTAAGATTCAAAATCAAAATTCTTTGTAATTTCATTTGGATTTATGAAACAGGAACAAAACTCAATGTGATTTTCATTTGGTTTTCGGAATTGGAATAAAATTTATGCAATTTTTGATTTAGGTTCCAGAAACTGAAACTATTTTCGAAGATAATTTCGTTTCGCTGAGTATCCCTGTACATAACATTGACTCAATCCGAATCAATTTGGCATTTATTTGATTTTCTTATTTTCAATTATTGAGCCATCTATATAACTTTTTTAACTTTTTAACCTACTTCTCATAAATCGTATATTATAGCTCATTTAGACCGCCGACTAATTTAAGAAATTTCGACTCATTGTGCAGAAAATAAATAAGTTGTTAAACGAAACAAAATCGCATCACATGTGAAATTGTGTGTACAAACTTTTGAAAAATAAATAATTATAAATAATTAAAATACTTTACGACAAAGTGTTTAGAAACTTCAAAACTGAAAATATGATTTGAAGAAAATTGCCAAAAACTTGCGTTTAAACAATTTTGCCAGCGATCACAGCAGTTTTAGTTTTCGCGAAGGGTCTCACTGTTTAATGAGAACAATGATAGAGATAAAGATTTAACTGGCTCAGAATGGGTCAGTAATATGACTGAAATGTATGAAATATGACGTTGAAAAGATATTTTTGTTTTTTTATTTTCTACTTTCTGCATTCTGATCCCTACTGATATTTTATTTTTAAAGAAAAAAGGTCCTTCCTTTTTTAGAAATAGTGTTCCTCGCAGGAAAATTGACTTCGGACAAAATACATGAATTCAGTTTTCTTTACGTTCAGCATATTCCATATAGAACCGCGGTCACACTGGAAAATCGTTTTCACAGATTTTCTTCTTGTAGAAATTATATTCTGTTCACACTCAACTATTCCATCACTTGAACTTACTGTGTACATATTTAGTAGTCAAAAAGGAAGCTTCTGTTATGTGCTTTGCCAGCGGTACCGAGTCTAGGGTTAAAATATATGTTATATTGTAGGATCTTAATGTTTCCATATGAGTGGCAGCCGTCAAATTGCCTGAAAATAAAAAAGGCAAATATATGACAGAATTATGTAAAATGTACCAGTATATCCAGAGTATACAACTGCCTACCCAAATATAAACCCTTTTCAATTTCATCCAAACTTATAGGACCGCCATCGAAATCTTCGCGAGATACTATGCCCGTATCCTGCATTTTATGTTTTGGAACACATACACCCACTTGGCATTTTGTAGCACCGACATCACCACTTGCCGTCGCTGACATTTTAATCAATTAATTACTTTATTTATTTTAATAAAAAACTTGGATACAACACTCGCGTTCTACTGACTTCCAATTCTTCACGGCAGGAGCGACCACACCGCTTGTGGTATGTACCTATACATGTGTTTTCGCGAATTAAACACACAATTTTTCCTGCTTCCTAATTTATATATTGTGTTTGCTCGTCACAATCCTGTATTGAATAAGTGTGTATGTTCAACCAAACAAAAAACAGCTGTTAACAAACAGAAATTTTGGCACCGTTGCCACACGTCAACTATTCTGTGGGACATATAGGGATTTCCAACTTAACAAATTGTGACCATAGTTTTGGAATTAGGGGAATTTTTGGAACCGCACAAGCCGGTGTTAGTTTGATAGAGCTACACCATACAGTGTTATCCTTTTAGTGGTTTCAAAACAGCTAGTGCGGCAAGGCTATCAGCTGTTAAATAACTGCCATCTGAAGTGTTATTTATTTAGTGAAAGGTTTGCTATTTACGAATATGGATCGTTTAACAACCGAAGAACGAGTAAAAATAGTTAAAACTTACTACGAAGTGGTGATTCATACATTGCGGGGTAATTATGGTCGTCACAATGGACCTACTACGGAAGAAATTGGCAAGATTATAAACAAATTTGAACAGACTGGAAGTATTACAGATGTGGTCTGGCCTGTGCATCTTCTCAATGCACGCACTGCGGAAAATATCGCTTCTGTTAGCGGAAGAGTAGCGGATAATCCGAATTTAAATTCAGGGCGCTATGATCATACGATACGTGGTTTTAACAAGACGGTACCACGAGCTACAGAGCATGACCAATCTTGGATTTATACATAACAGCGGTTTGACGGCGTCGATTGGCCAAAAAAAAACATGCGATTTGATGCCGTTAGTTTTTTTTTTTTTTTTTTTTACCACATCAGAGACAATGTTTACGCAGATAATCCTCAATCGTTGGAGCATTTGAAAACCAACATTCAGCAAGTTATCGCCGAGTTACCTCCCAAAATATGGGAAAAATTGGTGGAATTCAGAGGCGGTCATTTAAATGACATAGTATTTCGTACATAATGGCAAGATCCAAGCAATATCGTGAAGTAAAAGTTTAAGCGAAATTATAGCTTTATGTGTGTTTTATTTAACTTTACTTTTGAAACCGGAGAACGGATAACTCACTATTTCTAATCTGCCTATTACACCGAAAAAATATGTAGTTGATATGAATTAAAAATTCAACGATATAATAAACAATTTACACCTAAAATACTAAAACACGTTTTTGCACATTCTGCAAGTTGTAGAAACTTCACTATGCCAAATATAACATTTTCAATGGATAAATCATTTTTTGTTAGAGTAGCTCGGCAATACAAGTTATTACAAAGCTGCATGAATGACTATTTAAATTTTCTAAAGCAACTCCTTCAATATTTTCATCCGACTATCTACATAACATTACTTTCTTATACAGGGTGGGCCATAAGGGTGTTGGCGGTTTAAATATTCAATTAAAAAAAACTACGAAACATAAAAAAAATATATTTGTATTTTTAAAAAGTAGAAGCATGGGAATTTTTAAGACTTAAAAATAATGTTGTCCAAATGGCTTCCCTCGGCTGCTTGACACTCTTGGAACCGAAGTCGCAAATTTTGGAAAACTCGTTGAAAAGTTGTTCTCGGTATTTTGTTATTTTCCTGAATACTGTATTTTTCTATATTGGGAACTTAATATGATTTTCGTCCATATCGATGTTATTTTTTTACATTCTCTCTCATTAAATTTAATATTAATATTTAATTTTTTGTTCTCTAGTTGATAATTTTAACATTTTTTATTAATTTTGATATTATTTATGTTCATATTCCTCCCTGGTTCAGAAAAAAACATTAAGATATTTTAGTTGTATATTTAAGGCTTCTAATTACAAATTATAAATAAACTAAATTAAATTATAAAACGTAGTTAATGAGAATTAGCTCCTTTTAATTGATTATACTCGTATAGAGAACGCATAACATAACTACAATCATTTAGTAGTAACTGACAATACATCACTTTCTGTTTTGAATGCACATTGATGTTTGACATTATACCCTAGAACTAGTAAAGAAAATACCTAACTATTGCTTAACGCTTGCATTTAAATAAAATATATGTAGATACAATATTGCTTTCCTCTTCATAGACATCAACATGCCATTAAAGGCCAGTCACGTTGCATGTCTTGCAAAAGATTAATTTTGTATATCTGAGAATAAAATAGCGTATTATATAGCAATTTACTTCCAACCAAACAGTTTTTGAGGCCTACGACCTCATACAGAAGTGTCTTAGAATTTTTTTAATTCTTGAAGGAATCTCTATCAGGTGAAGCCCCTTCGAAGATATTATGATGTTTGTAAAAGCAGAAGTTGCGTCCTAAGGCACTTTTATCATAAATATCCGTTTTGAAATTGTCATGGAAACCATTTTGCATATAAAAAAGTATGGTGGAAGTTTCGCGGAAGACACTTTTCGTACAAGAAAGTGTCACAAACGACACTTTTCGTACAGCAAAGTGTCATGAACGACACTTTTTGTACAGGAAAGTGTCATGAATGGAAGTGTCATGGAAAATTGTCGTGTAGAAAATCATATCTCCAAATTACTTGAGCATTAATCAAGTTTGACATGAGCGCTCAAATAGGAGTGAATCGCGACAATCTACCTACACTATTTTTTTTATGGTTAGGCAAATGTATGCCACTTTATTTATTTGATATGATCTTGCCCCTGGTTTGGTAGGTTAACTACATCGAAAAAAGTATATAGTCACAACATATTCATGGCGGATTTAAAAAAATTAAATTAACGACCTTAATTATGTACAAGTGTGTTATAGTATATTGAGCGTTTTGATTGGTCGAATTGAAAATAAATATTGAATCGTCATGTTAAAAAATCTAGGTAAGTCGTTTATTCAAAGATACAATATTTTTGCTTTTAAGTAATAAAATGATAAAGAATATTCTGGAATTAATCGAAAGGAACAAAATTATAAGTTAAATTTTCATTTTAATTATCATTGTTGTTGATTTAAAGTTATCATGTTAATTATTGTTAATCCTAATCAAAGATACAATTAATTAAACGTTATTACTAGCAATTACTGATATTGTTAAAGTGATAACTAAGTTCAATCAACTAAATCCTATTTAGGGGTACTTGACCTACGATGTATTTAATATTATGGTTATTATCAACTACGTATTTTTTGAGTCTCGTAACGGGAAAAATTAGCTTAATTAGTAATATATTTTTTACTAGCGACCTCAATTTTCGTGCCAATAGATTGTTCTATCCAGCTCTCTGTTGTTATTTACCAAAATACTTAAATCTGGCAACTTTTTGCAATGTAATAAAAACAATAACAAGATACGAATTGCAAATTCCACAGCTGTTAAATGGCCTTGGCGGAAAAATTATTACGATGTTGTTACAATAGGCTTTTGGCTGAGTTAACATTTCGCCGAGCGGCCAACGAATTCAAGACCAAAAACAAAACAGGTGTCCATCCATCAACAGTTTTCGGTTCATTCGCGCAAGGAAATCACAGTCCATACAAAAAAAAATGAGCAAACAAGCGGCAGTGTCAACAACCGAAGACACCGCTGCCGCGACAACATCAAAGGCATCAGCATCTTCAACGTCAACAACGACAACAGGTGATTTGAATTTGAACAAAAATAAAGTGATCAAGAAATATTTGGTAGCATTCGATTTCGATTATACGGTGGTGGCACAAAATACCGACACCGTCATACGAGACCTTCTGCCGCCAAACAAGTTGACCAAAGACATGCAGGACATCATTGAAGTCCAAGGCTGGACGGAATACATGGCCGAGGTATTCAGGCGTTTGCATGCCTCGAACATAAAACCCGAGAAGATACTGCAGACCATCCAGGGTATACCAGAGGTGCCGGGATTCGTACGAATGCTTAAGAGGCTAAACACAAAATATGGCTGCGACTTGATTGTCATCAGCGATTCGAATAGCATCTTCATAGAGGAATGGCTGCGGTCTCATGGCCTTAGCGAAAATTTCGTAAAAGTATTTACTAATCCTGCTCACTTTGAAGAGGACACAGGTCTGTTGAAGATTCAGCCATTTCACCATCAAACCGATTGTCGCCTCAGTTCAGTTAACCTATGCAAAGGCAAAGTACTGGAACATTTTCTCATCGAACAGGATCTAAGGTATAATCTCACCTACGAACGAGTCATATATGTAGGCGATGGCAACAATGACATTTGCCCCGTGACAAAGTTGCGGCAACGTGATATTGCCTGCGCTCGTGAGGGTTTTTCCATGGAGAAAACATTGGCAAAGAATCCACTGAAATTGAAGGTACGTTCGGAATTTTTAACATGGAAAACAGGATTCGATCTATTAGACAAATTAGAAAGATATATGGAGAAGATCGAACGACAAAAGCCGCTGGAGAAACAAGATAGTACAGAAAATCAATCGCATGCAAACATGGAGACGACAAAAGTCCATTAAGAGTTAATCGATAAGAAAGTCGACAAAAGTCATCTCAATTTCTTATAACCAGAAAGAAAAAAATGTTTTGTTGTTTTTAAAATGTTATGGCAAATGAAATGGTCGAAGAGCGAAAATTAGCGAATTGAATTGGAACCTTTGCAGTTTTAAGCTAAAAATTTTTTACAAGAAATTTCGCGATCTAATAGTCTTTAAGAATGGATTGCTAAACTGAGTCTTAGCCCTAAAATATTGTTGGAAAAAAACTAGAGCCTCATTTTGATGACTGAATCAATAAAAGGAAGAAAACAGCTAAACTTCGTATAAAAGTCAACTTTGAAATAGATTTGGCCCTGAATGACTCTGAAATGAGGGACGGTCGAAATCGCAGACAGACGAAGTCAACACAGATAATAACTTTGATCCGTCGCTTTTTTGGTATCTGAATGAATACCACAAATAATTTTCATCCTGATTCCAACAACATAATAGAAATAGCAACTTGACAAGAAGGATCTGTTTCAGTTTTTGAGATCAGAACCAAAACTATACAACGGTATCAGAATTGTATCAAATTTCATTCTAATTCATACATTCGACGCGAAACTGCAAACAATTTTATTTTTACTGTGTACACTCGAAATTAAGCTATTAACAGTTTGGATTCAGATTCATTTTTTTGAAATTTTGAAGAAACGAAACAATGCAAAACGGTATAAACCGGAAACGGGACTGGTCCTTGAATCAAAAAATCTGTTTCATAAAGTTTTGATAGAGAAACGGAATAAACGCGTGTTTCCGATTAAGTTTCAAACCGGAAAGGAATCGAACAAAACATTTCTAATTTAATAAAAAATTATAAAACCAAAAATCGGAACGAAACTGTTCTGAACTTTCGTGAAGGTGCCTGGTTGAAACTCAAAACTAACATTATTTAGACTGAAGTTCAATATTCTTTAAATACTTACAAATTATTTGAATATGACAACAACAATATTTCGTTTCAAGACAGCAAATTGAAGATATACAGTTTTGATAAAACCAATTTTTATATAAAAGTTCCAAAAAAATTACGTTTGACCTGTTTCACAATTTGTTATAGATCAATAAAATGAATGCAAATCTGGAGGACCTTAACCCAAAATTTACTAAAAAGATTGGAAGCGGTTTCCGAATAAAAACAGATTATTTTACCCAATAATTGGCCTAACAATAAATATGAGAAAGGCTCAGTTAAGAATCAAAATTTTTAACTGTCCCAAAATGACAAATTTTAATCACTCTGTTATTAAGTTAAAAATTATTTAGTAAATATTTTTCAACTTTATTTACTTTATTTTTCCCCCGATTTCTACTTATTTATTTGCCACAACAAAATATTCAGCAATAGGTAAAAATACAAATTGTTCGCTCTTAAGAAAAGTTCTTACTTAATTTTCCCATATTTCAATCTCTTGTATGTTACTGCAATTATTGTGTTCTGTGGGCTTTTTTTGCAATCGTTAAAGTATTTTTACAAGTTGTTCGAAAGCGTATTTTTTCCTTGATTTGCCATAAGTGTTGTTCATTAAATGTTTTATGGTATTAGAAAAATCAAAATGTATGTATGTATATAAGTATTAAAGCTAATTGTGAGATATGTATGAAATGTTAATTGTCATGATTATGAAATAAATATATATGTATGTTCATCGTCTACAACCACATTAATTCTTTATTTCATAGGTAAACAAGTAATTGGCAGAAATGTATACCAACGCGCATGTGAGATGTCCAGGGTTGAAGAATACGTTGAGTAAAGAATGTGTTGTCTCTCAACATTGAACTTCGTATCATTATGTACCCTTACAAAGTGGCATTTACTGCCGGCAAAAACTATAATTCGTTGACCTACAACTTTCTCAACGACTCGGCAATATAAAGCATTTTAACATAAATGTAACTGGAATCTCACTAAACACTTCTCATAACAAATGAGTTCCCAAATGGATTGCAGCCAACTGCTTTTCTGTGATTGTTGTTGCAGAATGTTGAATAAACCTAAAGCGATCATTTAATGATTTGACAACTCTTTGTTCGTTTATGAATATCACGGCTTGGCTTCTTATTGGTATGTGACGACTTTCTTCCTCTAACTTATCTGTATAAGATGGCGTCAACGGTATTTACTTCTATTGGGATTTTTGCGATACTGACAATTACTTTAGCTTGGTGCTTGTGCGCTATGGTGCTCTAAATTTTGAAGGGAGTAGTTAGAAAGTGCTTTATTTTATGTTATTGAATTGTTTTCTTCAGGTGGCCTAACAGTAAGTTTTTGAATCTTAAGTCTCATCGTGAATGCATTTCGCGGAGGATTTTAGCTGCATATTTTGTTCGCCTGATAGCCGTCTTGTTTTCAGAGAGGAGATTAAAATGGAAACCAGATGTTCAACGTTCGTGTGATACAGGTAGTGTGTCGTTTACATTTTGGAGCACGCAATATTCGGTTATAGGATCTAAGTATAGAGACATTAACCAATATGGATTTCGAAATTATAGGAATACCGTTGGACTACTTATTTTCATTTCATTTATATTTATTCCATTAATAACCAAGCCATATGATCACATATGGTTAATAATTGACTTATATTTACCTCATTGCCATATTTATATGATAGAAGTTAATATGTTTATTTTTTACCTGTCCAAAACGAGGTTCGGTACTTGTTGCAATACTTTTTATTCCCTATCTAAATCACCTGTTAGGCAGCCTTGGAGATACATGCACTCCATATCCATTTGCAGATTATGTGCAAGTGCTCTTTTAGGGTGAGTATCAGTTTGCTAATATTTAAATTCGCTAAATTTAATTTGCTCGTGGAAAAAGCAAAATAAAACATCAATTAACATTTCAAAAACAAAAGCTGTTTTTTTTTGTATTCATGATTTAAAATTGAGTTTAACTTGTCATGGCACAACTATACACTTTTGGAATTCATGCTCACATCATGTCGAGTATTCTATATTGTGGCACAAGTAAAAAGAATATGAGGAAAATGCAGGTGGCGTTTAATGAATTTATAGGTTGTAATAAAAATTATGTCGATTTGAGATCTTTATTATTATTTTATAAAGTAGTTCGACTTTGTAATCTCGTTCAATTTTTCACATCCCATTCGTACTAAATGTCTTCTTACTCCCAAGCCCTTTAAAATGTTTTAAATTATGTCCCGAAATTTACAAAAGAAATATTCTGCAAAAAAAATTAGGGTCTTATTCGTATACGTTTATTGTAGTTTCAATAAAAAAACTTTCATAGTAAAAATGTTCTTCAAAACTTAAATGAATTATTATGAATAAGGCATTTAATATTTAACTTTAATTACATTTTACATTTATATTATTGAGCAATTTAAATCTAATCTATGAATTATTGATTATTATAATTAATAAAAAATTAACATATTAAATTACATTGCAAGCCAAATAAATAAATGAAGATAAAGTAAAATAAATCTAATAAACTAAATGAGAAAACGGGTCAAGGTCAAAACATATAATAGGAGAGTCATCACACTGCTTCTGTCAGTGAAAATTCATGTGTTTTTCTTCGTAAAGTGAACTATGTGAATAAAAATACCAAGGTCAACAATGGACCAACAGCTTACAAAGAAGTTGACCGATTTGTTTTTCTTCGTTGAGTGGGCTACGTGAATAATAGGGACAGGTGAATCTACTGTGTATTGAGTAGATTAGTTGAGTGATGAAGTCACGTCAGGTGTCATCTCTCATCTCTTACTTTCTCTTACTCTGGTTATTTACAAGATGTTTTAAATCAAATTATTAACGAATGTTTAAATAATTGTGCAGAGCAAACAACTATTATACTTGGTAGTTTTATTCAGAATAAAATACATTTTTCATTCCGTCATAATGAAAACAATACGCAAACGGGAGGGATATTTAACAAAATCGAATGCACAAAAACAACGTGTTATTGAATAAAGTAGAAATTAACTAATTCACCAACTAATAAAGTAACACCCCTTCACAATAACAGACAATTTCTAAATTTACAAAATCTAATTCTTGATAATGGTTTTATAAATATATCTGCGACCATTTCTTCTGCAGAAAGATATTCATATACCTATAAAATAGTTTCGGCTTGTTTTCAGTCTTTTGCGTAAAAGTATCTCACATTTATATGATTAGATCTTGTATTAATTCTTTCGGATTCTAAAATTTTAAGATGGCTTTGGTTGTCTACGTATAGCTTTAGTATTGTGTTTATTGCAAAATCATTCAACAGTTTGGTAATCCAAATTCCACATTGACTTGTTTCAGTTAAAGCAACTAATTCCGTTTCTGTACAAGAAAGTGTGACAAGATTTTGTTACCTGGCTGCATAATGTTTGAAGTTTGAAAATACAACCGCTTAAAGATTTTCGACTATTACCATGGCCAGCCCAATCACCTCGTAATTTCAAGCCCTTGTTCATCCTAACACACAGCTTTACGTTCTTTGTTGCTTTCAAGTATCGCATTACTCTTTTAAGCTTGTTCCAATCAGTTTGACAGGGATTGCTTAATTTCCTTGATAACCCAGAAACAGCTAGTGCTATATCTGGCCTGGAATTACCAGCTAAGTAGAGCTAAATTACATTACAACACTCGCGGTTGTTCTCCAAAAGTTTGTCTCTTTCTATTTTCAAATATTCGGAGTGTAGTGGGATTTTCGACTCTTTTGCATCCTCCATACCATGGTCATTCAATATTCTATCAATATATGAAATTTGGTCCATGTAAATTATGCCATATCTACTTCCTGAAATATTTACTCCAAGATAAAGCTTTATAGACCCCAAATCCGTAATATTAAAATTAGTTTTTATATCATCAATTACGTTGTTAAATTTTCTTTGTGTTTTACAAGCAATAATAATGTCGTCAACATATATCAAAACATAGATAAACTTGTATTTTTTTGTTTTATGTATAAACAGTTATCAGCTTCTCCCCTTCTGATTCCTAACGTAGTGAAAACTTCATTAATTCGTTGATTCCAGCATATGACTAGCCTTCTGCCTGTATCATGTAAATATCGAGGTCGATTATGCCGTTTAAGAAGGCTGTTTTTACATCTATATGACGCACAAGTATGTTTTTGTAAGAGCATGTTGTAATATCCGCAACGTGGTTATCTTTACCACTGGCACGAATATTTCTTCGCAGTCTTGACCAAGCTAGCTTTATAACGCCGGTCGCCATCAACTGTTGTTTTTATTTTGTAAACCCATCCATTTGCATCCAACACATTTCTCACCCTTTGGCGATTCCGTAAGATCCCATGTATTATTCTAATTCATCGAATTTATTTCATCTTGCATCACTAAAAACCATACATTGCTGCAATGGCATCTTTGTAAGTTTCACGTTCTTCCATGTTAATGTCATATTGCCTGCATGATTTTCTTGGAATGCTAATCGTTAAATTCTCTCCAGAGCCGGAACTATTTTCCACAGTTTCAATACCAGCAAATACACCCCCTTCTGTAGTTATTGATTTTCCGCTGGCCATGTTTTCGGCTTCTTCCCTCGGGTCCAAAATGTTTTAATAATTGTTATCAGATTGTTCATTTAATCCGGACCCTCTACAATCATTTTCAGGTAAGTTAAATGAAAAATGCCAGTTTAGGTCACTTCTGCATTAAGATTTACTTTAGTTGGAAGCAATTTGGAAATTTTATCACTTTTCTCTACTGAGTCTTCATTGAAAACAACACCTCTGCTAATGATGATTGAATTGTCTTGAGGAGGCAGCATCCGATATGCTTTGGACTCATAAATGCTCTCCTTCGAAACCAGAACAAGCTTCCGTCGTTTTTTTATTTATATAAACAAAACCTTTTGAACCGAATTGTCTAGCGTCATTCATACTTGGTCCACTTTTTAATTTTAATTTATTTATTCAGAATTGTAATTTTAAGCCTTAAGGCCAATTTGGTTAAATTACATTATTACAAGACATCTCCACAATTCAATAACAAATACATTATATAACTTTACAATACTACTGTTATAAAAATGTGTATCTTCTTAATACTCACTTGTTAGAGTTTTTTACTTTGTATGTTTTTCGTCCTAAAATACGGCATTATAACTTTAATTGGAATTACTACGAAACAAACGAAACATTTAATAACAGTTTAAATGCTAAAAATTAATAAGGGCTCAAGCGGATAATTATAGATGAGGAATATCATTGAAATACGCAAGAAGTTTCTTTTTGTGTTTTGGAATGAAGAACAAAATTGTACTGTGTTTGGAAGTTTATTAAACTGCCTGGTTACTCTTACTTGAAAAAACCTGCTCATATAATATTTTGTGTTATGAATAATCAATTGATTAGTGCGAAATCTAAATATTAATAATAAGAAACAGCGGTAATTAAAAGCAACGACCGAATAACTACGAAATTGCGAAAAGAACAACTTAGAAATTGTATTACAAACGGAGACACGTGCACGATTCGACGAAGACAGAACAAATAACGTATAGCACGATTGAAGGACAACTGGATATTCGTTACATTGCTTTTAACTGTACCAGCATATATTTCGATACAATAATTTATATGCGACATTATTAAAACATGTACTAGTTTTAGTTAAGCATGAAGCGGACTTATTAAATCGGAATTATATAACCGTCGAAGTGTCATATTCACGCGCGAAACCTTTCTATCAGTATGAAAATCAAATTAGACCTTACCATCAATTATAACGTCCAAACATTCAATATTCAGTAGCTACCCCATTGTAAGACAAATTCAATTCACAACATTGCTTTTGACCTAGACGAATTCACTTTAAAAGCCATATTTCATATGGAGTTACATTTAAATTGCTCGATGGCAAGTGGTTTTCTAAATAATTTGCTGTATTTGCTGCCTCTGGTTAATATTTTATATCCACATTGGAATAAAATGACATACATCTTTCCATCTCCATTAGACTCCGGGGTTTTTCTTTCGGCGACGCCACTTTGCTCTTGCGATAGGGGGCCGTTAGTTCGTGAACGATTCTTTTACTCTCTAGAAACTGGTCTATACCATTATTACAAAATTCTATACCCCTATCTGTTCGTATCACTTTCATTCACTTACCAAATTTGTTCTTTTTGTATGCTACGAAATTTTTTATTTTATCAATGGCATCACTTCTATTTAAAAAAAAAGTATACTGCAAAATATCGGCTTTTGTCGTTTACAAGTGTTAAGAAGTACCGACTTCCTGATGATGAAGCATTTTGTACCGGCCCACACAAGCCACTCTGTATTATATATCAAATATTTCATCCGCCGGTTTTCGGAAAATTTCAGAAATGGCTTATTGGACATTTTTCCTTTCAGGCGTATCTCATCATCATCACCACAGTTACACTTGAATATACGTATCCCATCAATGATCTATTAATTTCTGATTTAATTGCGTTGATGTCCCTATACAAAAACATTTACGCCAAGTATTTATACAACATTCTCTTTTAAATGAACATTTTCTTGCTGAATTACGCAGTCAAATTTAAACAAGTTATTTCTTAAACTCGATGTTACATATATCTCTGGTCTTCAAACGTTACTGTTAAACCTTGCAATGATAGCTTCCTTACTGATAATAGATTTCCATCTAATTCTTCCCTTCTAACGGAATGTTGTTATTTTTTTTAATTTTATACTACCTTTGGAAATCTCTTTCGCTTCTACAGGGTGTCCGTCGGGAAGGTATACTACTTTACTACTACTACTGTTTTGCCGCCATTTTGGTAAACCTTAGTCTTGACAGTTCATATTTGGCAGTCGTGAAGTAGAGACGTGGCAAATTTATTATGGAAAAATAATCGATAAACCAACGTGTTTTAATCGTTAAAACATTTTATCAAAATCAATCATCGATTCCTGTGACGATGAGAAAGTTACGTGAAATTGGAGTGCCTGTGAAATTGCTGAAGGGACAAGAAAATCTATTGGATGCTCATAAACGAAGTATGGAAAAAATTACTTATGTTTTCGAAGTACAAATCAAAACATTGAATGATCAGATGATGCAGTTAAAAGAATGCTTTGTGGAGAAGATGAATAAGTATGAGACTGAGATCGCATTGCAAGTAGCGAATTTCTCCGCAAGTATAAATACGCTCAAAGACTCAATGGTTGCTAACTCCAATTTTGGTGTGAAGCGTGCCGTTAATTCTCGATCGAATGTTTCGTTGGATTTTGTGCCTTCTGCTTTGGTTGATTCTCAATTGAGTCAATCTTCAGTTCTTGTTAATTCCAATTTTGGTGTGAATGGTGCCGTTAATTCTCGTTCCATTGTTTCGTTGGATTTTGTGCCTTCTGCTATGGTTGATTCTCAATTGAGTGATTCTTCAGTTCCTGTAATTGGGCTCTCTTCGCCGCACTCGCTCTCTAATTCTGGATGTATCATCACCAATACACCTTTAACTCAACATACTTACTCAAATGCTCTCTCTGAATCTCTAGACAATGAGGGAATAATTCAAAATAGTGCAGTTGTTGCGCCTATTGAGTCCGTCAGTCATGGTATTGATGCAAATCAATCCGAGCAGTGGAAGAAAGTCGTCAATAAAAAAAAGAAAAATCGTAAAGTTGTTGCAGGAAGAAATTCTAACACTGAGTTGGCAGTTGTGGATAGAAAAATATGGTTTCATCTCTCTTCTTTTAAGCCTACAGTCTCTGAAGAGGATATCATTGAGTATGTTATTAAACATGCTAAAATTGAAAAATCATGCTACAAGTTGTTGAAAAAAGATGCCCAATATGAATTACTAAATCGTGTGAATTTCAAACTTGGAGTATCCGCGTCATTCTACGAAACTATTATAAATCCATCTTTGTGGCCTGTCAACGTAAAAATCAAAGATTTCCAGTTTTTTTAAAAAGTGGCTTTCCAAAGGAAAATTGGGAAATAAAACACTTTCTAATATTGAAGATAACCCACTAAAAATCTACTATCAAAATGTTTCTGGTCTAAGAACTAAGTCAAATTTAATTTTTACTGGTACTTCACATCAGGATTATGACATATATATTCTCACTGAAACTTGGCTCAATGATAATTTCAATAGTGAAGAGTTTTTTGATCCGTGCTTGTACAATGTTTTTCGTAAAGATCGTGATAAAAATGCAACTGGTTGCCACCGTGGTGGTGGTGTTCTGACTGCTGTTAATCGGAGATTGATTTCGTCAATGGTTGTGATGGTTAATACGGATCTTCTTTTGGATCAATTATGTGTGGTGATTAAAGGCTTTGTAGTGTCCCCCTACGTAATCGTATCTTATGTGCCACCCACTAGTATTTTTGACTTATACAAAGCTCATGTTGATAACATTACTTCATTGGTTGCTTGTTTGGATGAAAAATCCAAATTGATGGTTTTCGGCAACTTTAACCTATGCGGAGTTTCATGGACTCATCTGCCTGATGCCAATTATCTTTCCCCTTCTAATATATCCAGTAATAGAGAAATGTATGTTATTGATAAACTTTTTGAACTTGGAATCATTCAAATTAACAATTGCTTTAATGGTTTAAATAGGTTATTAGATTTAGTTTTTATGTCTAATGATATTAAGTATAATATTAATGTTTCTCCTATACCAATATCTGTAAGTACTATTCGTCATGTACCTTTAGTGATCGAATTTGCATTCTACAAATACTTTACTATTCCTATCAGTATGAATACTTATCATTTTAATTTTAAAATCTGTGATTTTCATTTAGTGAATTATTCTGTTCTCTGTTATTAGTAGTATGGACTGGGATAAGGAGTTTCTCCATTTAAATACCTCTTCTTGCTTTAACTCCTTCAAAAGTTCTATAAAGTTGATATGTCATGCATTTGTTCCTAAGGTTAAACATAGGATTTATAAGTTGCCTTGTTATACAAGAGGCTTAATAAAGTTACAAAGCTTACGAAATAAGTTCTATAAAAAATATTTGAGCACGAATCAAGGATCCTACTTTCTGAAGTATAGGCACTATATGAGAGAATTCAATTTTCTAGATAAATATCTTTATAAACAATACATTTCCAAATTTGAGACAAACATAAAATCAAATCCTAGTTCATTTTGACGATTTGTAAAGTCTAAAAAAGGCTGTTCACATATTCCTTCATCGATGTATTACGGTGAAGAATTATCTCATGATGCTGGAAGTACGGCAAATTTTTTTGCGGCTTTTTTTTAAATCAAACTATGAATTGTTTAATAATCATGTTCCTCAGGTTGCTGACAATATGGCCCATGTGTTAGATTTTGGATCTTTTTCTGTAACCACAGATGAAGTTTTAAAAGGTATTCGGGGTCTTAAAATGTCGACGCGTCTTGATGACGATGGATTTTGTGCATTTTTTATTAAAGCCTGTGCGGATAATTTGGCTTATCCTCTAATGTTAATTTTTAATAGTTCATTGCATTCTGGTGTTTTTCTTGATTGTTGGAAGGTGGCTATTATAACTCCAATTTATAAGTCTGGTTGTAAAAACAACGTAGCCAATTACAGGCCTATCTCTAAATTGAATGTTATTTCGAAACTTTTTGAGTCGATTGTTAAAGACAAACTTTACTTTGCAATAAAAAATGTAATTTCACCCTACCAGCATGGTTTTGTTTCGGATCGTTCAATTATTACAAATTTATTGTTATTTTCTGAATATTGCATAGAAGCGTTTCAGCAAGGCTGTCAAGTTGATGTTATTTATACTGACTTTTCAAAAGCGTTTGACAAAATATTAATTAATTAATTAAAAAGTGTGAATTGTTGGGTTTTCATCCCAGTTTTCTGAAATGGCTTAAATCATATTTACACAATCGACAATGTGTTGTTGCTGTTGATAATATCAAGTCTTTCTTTTTCCTTGCTACTTCTGGTATTCCTCAAGGAAGTATTTTGGGTCCTTTGTTATTTGTCATTTTTATCAATGATATAACATCTTTGTTTGTGTCTTGTAAATGTCTGCTTTATGCTGATGATCTCAAAATCTTCTTGGAAGTCAGAAATGCATCTGATGTTGTGGTCCTTCAAAGTGAACTTGATAAACTCTATGATTGGTGTAAGAATAATTATCTTTTTCTCAATCTGAAAAAATGTGTTTTCATGTCGTGTTCTAAAACCACTCGTTGTGTCCCTTCTTCCTACCATATTTCGAACAACACTCTTATGTCTGTTTCTCAGTTTAAGGATCTTGGAGTGGTATTTGACTCATGTTTTTCTTTTCGACCCCATCTTGACTTTATTATCCCAAAAGCCTATGCAATGTTAGCTTTCATAAGGCGTAATGGGTCCTCTTTCAAGGATCCATATACTCTTAAGGTTCTATTCACTAGTCTTGTTCGTTCAAGGTTAGAATATGCATCAGTTATATGGAATCCCTTTTACGAAGTGCACAAAGTAAGGCTTGAAAGGGTGCAGAAATCTTTTACTAGGTTTGCTTTACGCTCACTGAACTTTGACACTGTTCTTCCACCTTATGGTGTGCGATGTCTTTTGATTGGATTAAAAACTTTAGAAAATAGAAGAAAAATCTTGTCAATGCTTTTTTTTATCTGATATTGTTTCTGGTGGTGTTGATTGTCCTGCACTACTTAGTAAAATTCACTTTAATGTACCACAAAGAAGTCTTAGAATTTGTGATACTTTTTACATAAATACTGTTCGGAGTAATTATGCTGCTAATGCGCATATTTTAAGGATTTTGAAATTATATAATGATATTTCTCAGGAATGTAACTTAGATCTTAGTTTATCCAAAAATATTTTGAGGCTTATGCTAAATAATAGTCTTTAAGCATTCTTTAAGTATTTAAAAATTATGAAATATATTCCTTTATCTAGTCTGTAAGAATCTATGTTCATAGACTTAATAAAAATTAAATTAAATGGAATTTTTGCGAGAAACAATGTGCCAATAAGACGCACTATTTATCGTGTAGTGAATGATTTCGAAGAAAGAGGATCTGTGGCTGATAGGGCCACAACGTACTACAAGATCGGCTTAAAACATTGCTGCTGTTCAAGAAAGTGTTCAAAACAATCCATCAACCTTTGCATCCATTAAAGTGTCAGTCTGGTGTGCAATTTGGTCAGAAGGAATCATTGGACTTTACTTCTTTGAAACTGAAATCGACGTAACGGTAACTGTCAATGGGGAGCGATATCGTGATATGATTGAAAACTTTTTAACGCCACAACTGCATGCTTTGGACTTGATTAACATGTGGTATCAACAAGACAGTGCGACATCGCATACAGCCATACAGATTACAATGGAATTACTGCGAGACATCTTTCCACAATAAGTTATTTCAAGAAATGGTGATGTTGATTGGCCTCCACGGTCGCCTGATTTGGTAACTGAAAAGCAAAGTTTATGCAACTTAAATAAATAAAATAAAGTAAACAAACAAATAAATAAACAAAATATTTGTGATGAAATTAACGAAATACCGCATGAAATGTGTAAGATTTAAGATCTGTATTTATACAACATTCTTTTTTAGATGAAATTTTTCTTGCTGAATTACGGCAGTCAAATTTAAACAAGTTATTTTTTAAACTCGCTGATATTTGTAGTTATATTTTAAATAATGTGTATATATATATTAATATTAAATTTATATATAAGTAATAAAAAAATTTTGCGTTATATTATGGAGTAGCTCAAAATTCCAATTAAAGTTATAATTCCGTATTATAGGACCAAAAACATACATAGTGGCAAATTCTAATAAGTGAAGTAGGTCGTCATATTTAAATCATATTTTTCTGCTATTAAGATACATTAACTTTTTTATAACATTAGTATTGGAAAGTTGTATAATGCATTTGTTACTGAATTATTAAGATACGTTGTAATATTGTAATTTTCAAATCGGCCTTCGGGCTTAAAATTACAATCCTGAATAAATAAATAAATAAATATATGCATCTCTGGTCTTTAAATGTTACTGTTAAACCTTGCAATGAAAGTTTCCTTACTGATAATAGATTTCCGTTTAATTTGGGCACGTATAAAACTCCTCTCCTAACGGAATGTTGTTATTTTTTAATTTTATATTGCCTTTGGAAATCCCTTTCGCTTGTATTAAAATGCCGTCTGTCAGATACACGTTTTCTTTACTTGATTCGTCTATTTCCTTTACTTGTATTTCGATATCACAAAACATGTGAAAACTTATTGTCTATTCAATGCTGTGGCAGTATTCGTAAAGACAATTTCTCTGTTTCCGTGGCAATTTTTTTATTTATTTATTTATCCAGTAAAACAGCAATATTAAGCTCTTAAAGTCGAAAATACGTTTTACACAGCAATACAGTCCTTAGTACCTAAAATACTCTTAAATCTATAGAAACACTAAACCTTATAGAAAATTTTACTGTTTCTGTGACAACTTATTTATAGAAAAATCATTTACACAATGGTTCATTTCAGGATGTCTGCAACAATTTTTTCACAGATAATTTCGCTTCAGTGCAAATTTTCGTATATAAAATCTCTCTGCTTAATTTAAAATTTGTTATGGAACCTACAATATTGAGTGAAAATCTATGATAGATTTCATTGATTTACTGACAATTTCCAACGGAAATTTTGGTTTTTTTCAATGATAACGTTTTTATTTAGTCAATCGTACAAGTCTCAATCCATTTAATCAGATCCCCTTCAATAAAACAACTGATTTATGTTTACTCAATACATCTTATCTTTTTATTTATAATTATTTGTTGCTTTTAATATATTATGTTTTTTTTCAGTATGACAATTTAAATGAAAAGGGACATACACATATTTCTTTTTTAAATAATATTTTAGTTACGAGAAAAAGACTGGGGAGAAATGGCGAATGAAAGTAAAAAATAATTTCTTTTATTTAGAGTATAGAAAATATAATATTATAAAGTAGTACACTAATTTATCCAACAATACTAAAGATAACCAAGAAAATGTCAGATTATACAATTAAAAACTAACAAAAAAAAAACGATTATTTATAAATACGAATATGTATATTCCTAATATAACATAAAAACTAAAGTGTATCAATAAAGTTGTTGTTGCAGTTTTCGTTAAAAGGAGACTATTCAACAATAGAAACTAACATTATCTGAAAGGGGAAGAGGAAAAGTTGCATTTTAAAGAAAGTCGCTGAAGAAGTGCCGCTGACAAACCCAACGGAAGCGTATGAAATTTTGGCCAACTAAAAGGGCAAAGGTTTATTATAAACTAACACTACGACCGACCATTTCCAAAGTTAGTAACTAAAAAAACTTATTAAGTTAACAATTTTCATTTGTAAAAAGTAAATAAAGTCGCTGAAAATTGTATGTGGGAGCCTACAATTATTAGTTAATATATTTTTTTTTATCAGTAAATTAAATAATACAATTTGTATTCCTATTAAGTAGTAAGAGAGAGGGTTTAGGTGGAGGAAATGATTTACAAATTGTAATTTTCTCTATTACTAGTGTATATTTTAACATTTATTTATTATTTTATGTTTTGTTATGTTATAAGCTTATACATATTGCATATTTATAACTAATATAATATTTAGAAGATAATTTTCTTTATAGTAGGCGTAGTTTTTTGTATTTTTTATTTTTAGTATTTATTTCCATGATGTCTTTCATATGGAAAGGCTCTATTAAAAACTTTTGTAGGTGTTAAGCTAATAATGTAACGTATATATTTGCTTTTTTTATTTTATTACAGCTTACAAAAAAAATTATTGTTTTTAATTATAATTTTTTTTGCGTTTAGATTTTGTTTTTTCCTTTCTGCTTTTCTCAAATTAGGTTATAAAATAATTATATTTATGTAAAAAATTAGGTGAGTTTTTATTTTTATTTACCAATTATGTTTTTTATATAATACAGAATTCAATGAAAGCCTTTTAAGATGAATAAAATCACTTTAAGTTCAATGCGCGAAGAGCGAAATCTTACTTTGGTTAAATAATTCCAGTCCAAGGGAAATGAAATTCCTTCAGATAGAATATCTTTACACATTAGCAAGACCCGCCCCTAAAGTTATACTCTGCTAACAATTGTTTCTGAGCGGAGAGATGAAATTTGATAAATATTTCTTGCGGGGAAAGACAGAAGATAAACAATCGAAGTTTAAATAATAACAATAACAATTGAAATTCGCCATCTCCAAGCTATAGAGCATAGACCACACAACGTTAATGTTTAACTTATAAGAATGCTATGCAACATCGCTTTTCACACTAAATGCGGTTTTGAAATCATAGTTGTGGATTAAACCATAATGATTTCAAAAGCCTCAATAATACAGAAGACACGAATTGTTTACAGAATATTAGTATAAAATTTCATTCGTCGTCGTCTTGCGACAATCTCTTAGAATTTGTTCAACATCCTTAGAAATGGGGATTTTAATTTTCAAAATCTTTACCTTCAGCCAATATTCCAATATTAAAAAACAATTATTTCGTAAAAACCAAATTTACGTAAGTTACAAACCACCATAAGGCAGAAGGCATTAAATAGAATACAACCTGAACTATCGAAAGTAGTTGTTCTTATCAAAACCAATGTCCAACGATGGTGACCTGCAGTAATCAAAAGTTGGCAGCATTTTCTCTTACATTCTTATATTCCAACAACACAATGGAGGAAAAAATGTCATGTACGTGCCACGGATGACATAGGATCTTAAGGGTATTTCCACGGTCATGTTCACGTGATTTATAAAGCCGAATCCGAACGCCAATTTGAGAGGCCTCTACAAGACATAACTACTCTGTAGATAATTGTAGTACGGAAGTAATTCTGCACTGGCTCACATTCACCAGTGAACTAGTTCCACTTCCATACGAGCAGCTGCCTATATTGACATGCAAACGTCGTATGATAGACCTAGTTTAATCTAGAGCCAGTTCAAAGGTACTACTTGTGCGATAGTTAATCGTCTCCTTTTGAACTAGCTTTGTACTATAAAAATTAATTCAAAATAAAATGGTACATAAATATGCTATGGTGCTAGCTAAATTTGCCCCCAGAAATTAAAATAGACTGGAAATAATAAATAAAATAAGTATTCACTTAAAATTTTTTTTTTTTTTTTTGCAGTTAGTCGCTTAGGTGAAATATTACTATCAAAACATTTTTATAGAGGTATTGGTAAAGTGTTCAGAAGTCTTCCAATACTACTTATGTATACTACTAATACTATTTAAAATGAGCAGTTTAACAATAGTGCTACCCCAGCTCATAATTTTATGGTTTAGATTATAGTGTCTTCTTGGAAATAATTCGTAGTTCCGAAATTTGGAACTAATGCATTCTTGAAGTATTTTATTATTCGCCCGCTTAGCAAGAACTCCGTATCAGAATTGACCAAACAACTGTAACTTGTAACTCAATTTCCAGTTGTCACGAATTCACTAATGAATCTCAGTTCACGATAAACATAAAATCATTAGAAACGAAACTACATTCAACTTTCTAAAAAAATGGCTATTTTTTTAGATATGAAAGCAACAAATGCTGATGAGTGGTCCTTAAAGTTCTCGAAAATTTAAAGAAAAATCAGCATTCAATTCCTCTATTCTACTCCATGTTCTATTCTCTTAAAAGAATTATTATGAAAATTTGGCGGTGATGGATCTTACTTTTCCTGCATTATTCACCACAATTTTGACATATTATAAATAATAATTTTACATTATTTTTTGTGTAACTTATTTACTTTTATTACTTAGATATTAAGATTCTATTAGATTTTATTATTCTTAAAATATACGAATTTGTTCAGTTTATTTTTATTTTACAGATACATACAAACGCCTTGAATTTTGTTATATTTTAATTTCCAAACTTCGAGAATTTCTTTTTTTTTTTTTGTTTTTTTTTTAAAGGTTTTCACTTTTGGTGTTTCAATTTATAGTTATTGCAGTTTTTGTTGTTGTCATAAATACACCTAAGCTAATAAAGATTTGAGGGTTTGATTAAACTCTTGTGAATTGTAAATTTAAACGAAGATCCAAGAAGTCCCATAGATTCTAAGTTATGCCTAAAAAAAAAACACTCGCTCTCTCGGGAACAGAATTCTGTCAATAATGAGCAATTTTTCACATTGGTTTAGGATTTATGAAAGAGACATTTTACTTGCCATGTGGTTAATTATCGGTTCAATTTGTAACCGATGCCACGTTTGTTAAGCAAAGATTTTTAGCCTTTCAAGAGACTATTCCGCCAGGGAAACAGAATATGTTTTAAAATCTCTTTTTACTTCGACTGTTCTAGAAAGTTCATGGTGTGATAAAACAAGTTAGTAGAAGCATTGAAAATAAACGACATTAAATGTATGTTTTTATAGATGAGGGAGATCCTAATTCTTCATGATGTTATGGGCTTATCAGAAAAAATATTTTTTAAGAAATTGGAAAAAATACCAATTTGCAAAAGACAGACGCGTTCCAATATTGTAGAACTAACTAACTTTTGCAATAGCGTAAGATAACGCTTTCAATGGCGAAATGCTTTTGATGGAGCTACCAATGAATGTTTATTCTGTTATTAAAATTCTTTGATCTAAGGTGTCTGATCTATCTGTAAACACCGGGAAAATCACTTCTTCTTCGAAACTTCTTTTCTGGTCAAAGACATATAATATAGGAGGTAACAAATATGTGATAAGTTAATTGCAGAGTTAAAAAAATGGCCAGGGTAACCGCTATCACAAACAATGAAATGAAATGTTAGTTACTGCTTCCACTCCAGCTCCGGCTAAATCAATTCAACGTTTGATTTTTTCGAAACAACTAACATTTTTGGTACAGAATATTTAGGCAAGAAGATTTTAATACCTCATATTTCGCAAAAATGAAAAATTTGTTCTAAAATCGTATTTAAGCGACGATCCGTTTTTTTTGAAAATGTTGGTCCCGTAAAATGTAAGCGTAATAGAAAGAAATGTCTTGAACAATTTTTGTTTTTACACAAATTTTGTTGTGATTTTTCCTGTAGATTTTATTATAATGAGCACTAATTATATTTTGAGTATAAAAATCGGAATTCCAAAAAAGAAACCGGGATAATAGAAGTTTATTCCGGAGTGAAAGGGATTGAAATTGGGTTTAAACTTTCAGGCGGCTTAAAGTTAGGATTATTTTTAAAATATATTATACCATTATTTGTTTTACAAACTGTTATATTGTTTTAGCATAATTTGACCAAGATATTTCTGAACATCAAAATACATTTTATGAGAAACATTTTATAAATTTTACTATAAAAGCGTTAAATTTCTAAATTTAAATAAAACGAGTTAACGACTTAGCTATTTTAGAAAAGAACACGTCAATAATCTTTCGACTAAAGTTTTTGTAAGATGTAAAACAAACTCCAAAGCAGATTGGAATTGCTCATAACAATTAAATAAGTTATGCATATAGGGAGACTCATTATTATTAATATTGTTAACATTTTTCGCACAATAAAAGCTTCTACTTAAGTTCCAAAATAACAACCCAAAATCTTTTACTACGCATTTCATAAATTATTCGCTCAATAATATTTTGAATTTACGGTAATTATTCAAATTTTTTTTCACATTCACAAGGGAGGGAGAGAAACGCAGAAAAGTTGCAGTTCCGAATGTAAGTTTGCTTAACGACAACCACTAAGAGATTTATAAAATTTTCCCAAAGATTGATGAAAATTTATTATAAAAAGGCTGCAATTACTTTGAATTCCATAGAATTTTTTGAAAATGCTACATATTCTCACGAAATCACACTAAATAGCAGATTTGCAAAACATAATCAATGGCCCCCAAAGCTACGTAAAAAATCTTCCTAATATATTTCTCTTACTCTTCATCCCCTTCTTTCTAAGACAACGATAATCTATTGTAAAACAAAAGTCGGCGTCAATTTAGATGGGAATTTCGTTTAAAAACTACATTTTTCACTCGAATTCGTATTATTTTGAAACAAATTGTTTAGGTGGATCTTATTTGTTTTACAATGATGAATAAAAAATATATATGTATATTTCACATAGGTGCATGATAATGATTTCGGACGACTATGATGATGTAATTTGAAGATATTTAAATCTAACTTTTGAACAAACAAAACATATTTATAAATGCATGATGACGAAGTTTTCTTTAACAAATTTTTAAATGTTGTGAGAAAAAAACTACTATTATTATTAGTGCAATTGAAAACGTAGTCTCTCACCGTTCATTCATTATGTGCTCTTCTTATCGGAAACGACGATTTTACTTAGTATTTTACAACTGCTATAAATTCGTTATGTTTGAAGAAGGAGGCTGCGGAGGCGGTAACTGTTTGGGACAATAACGTATAACCCCTACTCAGGCAACCACTGGCGGAGGCCCTCCACCAGTTGTGGGCGATGTAGAGGATAATGTAGTCGTTGTCGACGCTATACTGATCGTCGGTGTTGTGGTTGTTGTCGTGGAGGAATCTGTGGACATATTGGATGAAGTAGTAAATTGGGTTGGCGAGGGACTAGAGGAAACCTTGTTGTCCAAAAGATTTGCAACAACCGGCGGTGTAGATGTTTCTGCAGTAGTATTAACACTTATAGATTCTGTATTTGCTGCAGGTATTAAATAATTTTGCATTGAGGACGATACTGTTAGAGAATTTGCAGCATTGGCATTTGTTCCACTGCTCATGCACGGTGAACTTTGACCGCTGCCACAATTTGGGCTTAATGCGCCGCCAGATCCCGGTGAAGTTATATATGTGTTCACCGTGTTATGGTGTGTGGCAATTTGTACACGCTTAGTTGTCTTCATCCGCCCGCACGGCACACACATCATCGAAAAATGTTCCTTCAGCTTCGTCATATGATCAACGCGATACTCGTTGACCCACTTGTATTTCTTAGGTCGAATATGTTTGACACGCTCTCCATTCGGCGACGCCAGCAACGATTGTTGAAACATAGGTAAACCTTCGGGCTTAGTAGCGCCACAACGCATGCAAATACTGCAGCGTTCGCAACTCCAACGGCCTGCAGATAATAGTGAAGTAAAAAATAAATTTCAAACAAAGATATATTCAATAAAAATTTTTAAAATTTTGTATATTTATAAGAAAATAAACTCAACAAACGTAACAGTTAGACTAAAGGCCAAGAGTTATAAAAAAAAAACAAATTCCCTGGCATCTTATGAGTGAATTGAGGGAGACCTACTCACATTCGGTTAGCTTACACAAATTCCAATTTGGGACTAAACAAACGAGCCTACTGCTTAACGGACGATTGCTAACATCAGTTCGAAAAGCTTTTTACTAGACTTGTCTCTTACTCAATTACTGGGGGCCTCCGTCAGGCACATCGAGGTAAACCCTGTTTAAAAGTTGATGATTGTATCAGGGTTGTACCAAATTCACTAATATATGCACGTTAGCCGCATGGTCTAACCATCTAATCGTCAAACACGACCGATCAAAGAGTAAGTTATACTAAGAGTAATATAGCGCTAAGCTTGATACATTTCAGTAGATTCGATTTTCGTTCTAAATATATTGATTTTGAAACTGCTTGCATTCTGATCGATTTCCACATTTAGAACAAAATTCATTTAGAATTCGTTCAGAGTAAGTTATACAAAGAGTAATATAGCGCTCAGCTAGATATTACTCAGTTGATTCGATTTTTTTATCTAATTAGATTGATTGTGAAACTGTTTCAGAAAAAACGGTAGTTTGATTATTCATATTCGAACATAACTACGTATTTAATCAGGAAACACGTTCATTTTGCAATATGATCGAATGCTTGAGAGAGTTCGATCCAAGTCTATTTAGTTTACATTAAAATACTAGAGAAAAAGGGTTTCTGTTCAATTTCAACATCAAACTTTCTAGATCATTTAGATATTCAAGACAATTATTGAATTTAATTCAAGAGACAAATCTACAGTTTATAATAAGTTATATCATACAATTCTAACCCACTATATTGCGGTCTAATATTAATAAAAACGTTTTCTATATCGACAATACAATAAATGCACATTACTTACCATCTGGTACTCCCTTAGCGCCAGTACAATATATGTGAAAACCACGGTCACATTGTTCACAGAACAACATTTTATTTTGATCATTTTTTCTTTTGCATTTAATGCAACATTTGCATTCAGCACATTGCCAATTGTAATTGCGCACCCGTGTGGCCATGCGATGGGGCATTTCAATGCAACTGGGGTGAACTGAAAGTAACAAAACGAACATACATTACAAATATAGCATTCTGAATTTATACTAGTATACACTACAGTGAATCAAATTGACTTACCTTTACGCCTACAGGTATAACATTGTACAAATAACTCGGGTATTTCTTTGAGATTACGATTTTGTGGCCGTAAACACACGCCGCAGATGGCAGGTGAATTTTCATCCTCTGAAGAGTCCTCTGAGCATGACGATGAACAGGAAGTTTCAGAACCCTTTGCGGAACAAAATAAGACATGACGAGAAACTGAATAATACAGGCTCTAAACCAATTTTGCACAATTCGAAAACTTACATTATCAGATGACGACTCATCAGATGATGAATCTGAATCCGTTGAACTTGTAGCAGATGCTGAAGTTCCCGGTATTGGTGGTATTTTGAATTCGTCATTGCTTAGCGAATGTGTGTTCCGTACTCTTCGGACTCGTCGTTTTCTTAGGAGTTTAGATGCAGACTTAATCGATGCCACAGCTTCCGCATCATTCTCAATACTTTCATCAGCTGAATCTGTGTCGGAACTATTGCTTTCATCCTCGCTGTTCTGCCACATATTCTGGGCATGATCGATGACAGTGTTGAGAGGAAAGCGCCTAAAATATCAAAAGTTTACTTTGTCAATTATATGAATGCTTTATTTGATGTTATTTCATATTATTTTACCTTAACTCCTCAGACGAATAGTCGTAATATTTTTCACAAAACTGACCGGGAACTAGTGATAAAGGATAATAAACATCCCTCATTCTTATGGGTTCCCATATACGCGGTTTCATTAGCGTGGGAGGTTGCGCTACACGCTCCGCTTTGGCAGCTAACGCAACAGCTTCCGCGATAGGACGGTTGGGTATGGTTGAGATGGGAGCGGTTGCTGGACTTGGTTTGTTAACAACTAAAGTTTGTAAATCGAGGCATGACATACGCTCATCTTTACGGCTGTAGCAGAAAGAGAATCGTTATTGCGTTATTTACCTTCCTCTGACGATATACTTACGTCTTGTTAAAATATGAATTCCATTTGCTGGCATTCAACATGGCTCGTTCTCTTGCCTGTAGCCCTCGACCAGCTACATTAAGACCCAATGACTTTTGTTTAGCCTCTATTTCACGTAAATGTTTCTGTCTTACGAAGTCTTTGTACTCCTCATACTTTTCATAGAAATCAGTGTACATTATGTCCAAAATATCCGAAGCCCACACTGCCGTTATGCCTAGGTCACACATTTTCTCCGACACAAGGCCCTGCTCTTGTAGCCAGTTACGTTCCTCCATGTCCACCTGTCGACGAGGCAAGTCCGGATATTTCCTTTTGAAACTCTTAATACCCAAATACATGGCAACTTGTTCTTGTATCATAAATGTATCACGATTTTTGGAGGGACAACAACCCTTGGGCCGAGGCCAATCGTATTCGGCTATTGAAGCGACAGTGAAATCCCTATTGGAATAAATATTTGGTAAAAAAGTGTAAGGAATTATTTTCAATCAATGGCTTCTACTTACTCTTCGGCAACACAAACTTCCATTTTCTTTTTTCTAATGGTCTTTTTAATAGCAGAACCATTTTGTATCGCTAAAACGTTGTTGGGATCCAAAATACTTGTATTACTAATAACTGAGGATTGCGACTCTTCATTGTTTAAAAAGTCAGGTTGTCTGCAATATTTGACATACAATAAAATTAGCAATTTACATATGAAATTGAGGTATTAATGTACCTAGTAGGTGTGGCCGGTGGTTCTTGTGGCAATGTAGTTTGTGTCAAATCGGCACTCATTCGGGTATCTTCTTCAAAAACTTGGGGAGACTGTAAAGAAAGAATAAAGCAAATTATTAATATCATTTACATATCAAAATTTTTTAAGCATGACTAAATACAAAATAGAATGTAGAGAAAGGGTAATTTTCGATCAAAGATAATTGTTTTTTTTCTGCTTTATTTGTTTTATTGGATCGCTCACGTAGTGAGCCTAACAATAAGTAGTTGAATCTTAGATCTAATTGTCGACGAGTATATATCTTTCCCACTTTGTTTTTTTTTTAGCTGTATATTTTTTTGTTTATACGGTCCTCTGAGTCTGGCAGAAATTAGTTTGATATAGAAAAGCTCACGGCAGCTACTGAGTTAGCAGCTCTAATGGTGTAGTTTAGCGCAATGTTCGTACAAATGATCCCACAGTTTTATTAACCAGGGGGGTTGAGTTACGCACATGTCCCTCATCATAGATTTAAACTACATGAGAAAAGAGGCCAAGACATCTCTCCTCCTCATGAGCGAAGAGTCTCCAGACGTAATGCCGCGGACTCATGTATTACTCTCCGTAATGTGGACTATGTGAGTGATAGGGCCAAACCCTGAACACGTGGTAGGTGGTTCAATAGCACGAAAAATGAATTGACCTGGCCGCAAAGCGAGCAATGTGAATAATGGGGCCAAGAACCCGAACACTTAATAGGTGAGGATGTTGACCTATGTGTTACTCCCAGTAGTACGAATTATGTGAGTAACGAGGGCCCGGACACGTGGCCTCAGCTGGATTATGTCGAAGCATTGCGATATTGAGATATTAGAAGACAATGCATTTTCAGCAGGGTCATGTTCTTTTTCCCTTTTATGGGACTGCAAAATCACTTCTACGGAGTCTGGAAGGTGCCGAAGAGTAAGCAAGGTTTCTAGGTAGAACATTAGGGTGATGTTCTATTCTGGTCATATGTTTTGCTTTGCTCTTTTCTATCTCCTCTTTCACATATGATATATTTAAGTCCCTATGTATATTACAGTTTCTCATGTACCAGGGAGCTCCCGAAATGTCTCGTAACATCTTTGATTGTACCCTTTGGATTTTATCCACGTTGCTGCGGCTGGCTCTGCTCCATAGTTGAGCACAGTAACACGTATGGGTTTAATTATTCCCGTGTAGATCAACACCTTACAGTTTAGGCTAAGTCCAGAATGCTTATTAAGCAGCCAGTGATGTTGCCTAATTTTTAAGTTCCTCTGCGTCTTTTTAGCCTCGATGTGATTTTCCAGGTTAGTCTCCTGTCTGGATAAACGCCTAGGTAGATAACGTCTGAGCTTTGAGGAATGACGATATTATTAAGCCTGAGAGTTGGGCACGTGTTGAGGTTTAGTGTAAATGTTAATTGTCTACAATTACTTTCGTTTATTCGTATTCTCCAGTCTATGAGCCATTTCTCAACGCGTTTGAGATGAATTTGGAGGGTATATGCGGCCTGGTTTTGGTCCTTGTGACAGAGCGTTATTGCAGTATCGTCTGCGAAAGTTGATGTGAGGATTCTTCGAGCAACCGGAATATCACCTGTAAAGATAAGATATAATAAAGAGCCAAGGACGCTCCCTTAAGGAACGTTTGCCAATATAGGGTAATTATCCGTATAGTAGCAATCATACTTTACACTAAACTTACTACCGTCCAGGTATAATTGAAGAAGTGTGTACGTATTTCCCGTCAGATGCTTTCTAACATTAGAACCATCATGAACATTAGACCATCATGCCAAACTTTTTCGATAAAGCTTGAGCAACGTCTAGAAATACGGCACAGCAATATTCCCTGCGTTTAAATGAATGCCTTACTGTGCTAGTCAAGCGATTAACCTGTTCTATTGTGTTGTGCCCTTCCCTAAATTCAAACTGGTGATCGGTTTGATTTTGAGCAGAACGGTTTTCTCGAATAGCTTGGAAATACTCTAAAGTAGGGTTATTGGTCTATAGGAGGAAGGTAAAGTTTTATCCTTTTTCAAAGATAATTGTGCCCCCTTTAAAGGAATAAAATTCGGGGAATTCATAATCTAAGGGAATCCATAATTGGAATAGCGGAGATGTGTAATGTTCCCCCGAATTCTGCCAAAATTCAACACTGCAGCTACATTAAGGGCGAAAATGCGGTTTTAGTTACATTTAACTCTGCCTATACAAAGGACACCATGAGGTTGCTTGCTGACGACTGTGAAAACCCATCTGATGTTGGAGTAGTACATCCTGATGGTTTGAACGGTAAAACTGAAGTTAATTGAAAAATATTTTGCAAGGGAATACAGTTAATCTGCGATCAGAAAGGGGAAGATTGATGCACTTAGGCATAAATCAACAAAAGAATTGTGGAATTACGAGGAGTGATCAAAAAATAACCGTTATATTTCAATTTTTCAAAAAGTATTTACTTATTCATCAATAACTATCTTGTCCCCTTCAAAGTAATCCCCCTCAGATATAATACACTTTTCCAATCCTCGAAACACTTCTGAAACGCGCTTTTTGGTATCGCCAACAGCTCCAGTTTCGATTTCTTTTATCTCCTTAATCGTAGCAAAACGCTTTCCTTTCATCGGTGTCTCCAGTTTTGGGAAGAGGAAAAAGTCAGAGGGGGCCAAGCCCGGTGAATACGGTGCTTGAGGCATGATTGCGGTTTTGTTTTTAGCCAAAATCTCACACACAAGCATCGATGTGTGAGCTGGTGCGTTATCATGGTGCAATATATATATATATATATATACTGCATTCTACTGTTTCTGAAGGCCTTTGCTTCACTTTACCTCAGTTCAATCACTTTTGTAAACAAATACAAACGTTGTGTACCTGATTCTGACCTCGATTTGTGGAACAGAATGAAGAAATATTTTTTTAGGAATATAAAACAAATCGTATAACGGAAATGGACGCCAAATCAGGAAAATGACTTTCACATGAAGAAAGTGTCATTCAAATGATGAAAATGTTTTCCACAGTGGTGAAAGATCATTTAACATTGGGCACTTCCTTTTTTAATTACATAAATATTTGCGTTATAGCGGTTTCGGAAAGCTTTTTGGCCACCATGTGAACGGCGCCACATTGTTCAATCAACCAACTCTTAAAAACTCAAAAAAAGGATTAAGCAATTTTCGTAAATTTTCCAGTTTCCAAAATTTTCCAAATTTCTAAATTTTTCAAAATTTTCGAAATTTTCAAAATTTCTAAATTTTTCACAATTTTCAAAATTTTCCAAATATTCGAAATTTTCCAAATTTTCTAAATCTCCTACATTTTCAAATTTTTAACCTTTTTCATATTTTTTATATTTTTGAACTGTTACCAGTTTATATGTCATTTGACACGATAGAAAAGAAAATATTGAAGAACGATTAAATCGAAAAAAATTTTCTTATTGTTAGTATATAGTTTATGTGCTGCCACAAGATTTAATGATATTTTTCAATTTAATCATAATTTGTCAGATAAAAAAATTCTCTTGCGTCCAAACATTTGATATGGGAGAGCTTCTCACATGCAAGAGCTTACAACCATTCTATTGTCAACCCCACTCTCTGATAAGGTAACAAATTTAGGGAAGATATATAGCCGGATTTAAACTTTTAAATCAATAATATCTGTATTTAGAAAGAAAAACGACTTAACTCGAAATTTACCTTTTAGCGATATTAATTCTTTCTTAAAAAATCGCTATTATAAGAATTTGTTATAACTTTTGAAAAATATAAAGAATTTTGACATTATAAACATTAACAATAATAACAAAAAATAGGTGTTAAATTATATCACTTTTTATATATATTACGTAATAACTATTTTGGAAAATTACTATTACTATATTACTATCCTAACCCCACTTACTTCGTTTTTCCTTATAAGCACAGATGTGTTCAGTTAGTACAAGTACTTTATAACGGAAATAGAATGGTAAATAAAGCGAATGAGCCTCCACATTTCTATGTATAACACAGAGTTATCCACTTTTCGGTTTCAAAAGTAAATAAAACACACATAAAGCTATGATTTCGATAAAACTTTTATTTCATTATAATGACTGGGCCTTGCCATTATGTACGAAATACAATGTCATTTAAATGACCACCTCTGGATTGATTGCAATAGTAGATCCTTTGAGGTAGTTTTAGACCACTTTCTCGCACATTTCGGACGGTATATCGGCCATAACTTGACGAATGTTGGTTTTCAAATGCCCCAACGTTTCGGGATTATTCGCGTAAATACGGCCTTTGACGTGTCACTACAAAAAAATCTAACGGCATCAAATCGCATGATCTTGGTGGCCAATCGACGTCGCCAAAACGAGAAATTACGCTTTTTGGAAACCCATCACACAATAAAGCCAAAATCGGTCGCATTGCGTGGCTCGTTGCATTGCCTTCTTGAAACCACATATCGTTCAGTTCATAATTTTCAACTACAGGCCAAAAAAAAGTCGATTATCATATCGGATTATCCGCTCACTTTTATAGTACGTTTTAACTATTTTTACGCGTTCTTCGGTTGTTAATCGATTCATATTCGTAAATCACTAAATAAATAACACTTCAGATGACAGGTATTTAACAGTTTGCCAATTATTTTCATAAAAAAAAACTGACACATACGAACGCGAAACCCTTTGAGGATTTTACTATACTGACCTAGTACTATCACCCTGACTTGGAATTTCTCACCCCCCACACAAAAACCCAAAAAAGTTTCACCGTGTAATTTGTGCCAGTTATGAAAGAATTCCCAATAATATTTAGATTTGCATAATAAATAGCAAATACACTCTTCAATCAAATGAAATGCTAAATATTTTCTTGTAGCATTAATTTAAGCAATGAGTGGCAACTCTATCCCACGTCAAGATCCAGTCAGAGAGAGCAAACATTGCAATTACATCGCCCGAGATGATTCAGATGTAATTAATTCCCCATGTCAAAGAGACAAATGCGGCAGTTGTTTGAATCAGAGCTCTGGTAAAAGTAACAATAGTCAATTGAACAGAAACTATTACACCTGGTGATCGCCGAGCGATTAGGGACATAAATTGGCAGGCAAATGCAAATGTCCCATTTCACATAATACTAAATTTGTAATCAAATGCATACTAATACATATCAATAAATACTCAAGTACATACTGCAAAGGAACATGTGGCGTGAGAGCAGTGAATTGTAAATACGCTCGCTGCTCTCCCTTAACTTCTTAGTGCGTGAGCAAAACGTGTTTTGTTTTTGTGCACAATTGTACACATTATTTTCATTCTCAACTACATTTGTATTGTAAGAGATTATACAGACGCATATATATGTATCTGTTTATTTCTTAATATTTATGTAATACATATGTAGTAGTTGTTACTATTAAAATGGCAAACAGGCAGTGCGATTATTATGTGAGTAAATCAATGTTAGATCTTAATAATGAATCTGTGGTGCCAACGAGTATTGTAGATTCTATTTAAAGTTCTTAACAATACAAATTATGTACATATACATATTATTATCTATGGTTCACATTAAAAACACTTTGTTTGTCAGCGGCAAAACTTGGATTTGGAAACCTACATATATTAAGGTAATTCTAGATCTACTAATCCTTTCTTCTGCCCTACCGCATATGTATCTAACAGAGAGTGGCAGTTTGTTTTCCTACTTACCGGACTGTATAATCCTTTGATTCTTTCCGGATCTGGTGTATGTTTCAGCGCTCCCACCCATCGTGGCCTATTCACAGCAATAGCTTTGGCCACCGCACTAGCACCACGACCAAGACGATGTGGACGGTAAGCACGACCCGTGGCCGCCCGAATACCACCACGACTACCTCTCCCGCGCGGACGTCCGCCTCTTCCAGGGGTTGCAGACATTGAAGACGAGCTGGCAGAATCGTCTGTGTAGACAAAAAAGAAAAACAATTTATGAATAATAAATAAATTCTTTTTTTAATTGTTAGCTGAAAAAAAAAATACTCCATGAATATATCGTTAATATTAAAATAATCAACTACCAAGAAATAACTATCAAAATACACAAAATACGAGGTGTGTTCAAAAAATAAGGCGAATTTCCAAATTTCGCGGGCCACGTACATTCGACTTTCGATTATATTTTTTTTATGTTGGTACACTCGTCTCGAAGATATGTTAACGGTTTTATCCATATATCATGTTGAGTTCGTTTGTGAGAGGCATAAATAAGACAAGTGTTTTGCGTGGTCGTCGATTTTCTGCTATCAAAAAAAAAAAAAAAAAAAAAAAAAATAGATCAAAGAAGTTGCATCAAATTTTGTGTAAAAAATAGAATTAAGTGCTCAAAAATACTTGAAATGTTGACAGTGGTACCATTTTTTCACAGAAGGTCGAGAAGACGTGAATGACGATGCTCGCTCTGGACGCCCCAGCACATCAATAACCAATGAAAATATTGAGAAAGTGAAGAAAATTGTTATGGAGAATCGTCGAATCACATATCGGCATATCGGTTGGCTCATGCCATGCAATCTTTTTGGAAATTTTGGGCATAAAGCGTGTGAAAGCGAAATTCGTTACAAAATTGCTGAATTTTGTCTTGAATTTTTAAATAACGTCAACGATGATCCATATTTGCTTAAAAGGGTCATAACTGGTGACGAATCATGGGTATATGGTTATGACACCGAAAACAAAGCCCAATCGTTCCAATGGAAGAGTTCAAGACAGCCAAGAACAAAAAAAGCACGCCAAGTTCGATAAAATGTCAAGGTTTTGCTCACTGTTTTCTTCGATTACCATGGCATAGTGCATCAGGAGTTCTTACCACAAGGTTGTACAGTAAATAAGGAGTATTACCTTGAAGTTATGCGCCGTTTGCGTGAAACAATACGAAAAACCGACCAGAATTGTGGAAAAAACATTCATGGTTTTTACATCACGATAATGCACCTGTTCCCTCATCTTTGCTTGTGAGAGATTATTTGGCCAAAAACAACACCGTTATCATGCCTCAACCACCGTATTCACCAGATTTGGCCCCCTGCGACTTTTTCCTGTCCCCAAGATTGAAGAGACCCATGAAAGGACTGCGTTTTGCGATGATTGTGGAGAAAAAACCGAATCGCTGAGAGAGCTCAAGGACATACCAAAAAGGGCATATCAGAACTACTTCGAGGATTGGAAAAAAAGCTGGCACAAGTGTATTATATCTGAGGGGGGCTACTTTGAAGGAGGTAAAATAGAAATTGATGAATAAATAAATATTTTTTAAGAAAAATTAAAATTCACTTTTTTTTTGAACACACCTCGTATATATAAATACCTAAATTTCGAATTGCTGAAAACTGAAATATTAAGAAAATATCCGTGAACATATTGCATTTTTAAAAACACGTCTGTAAATGCTGTAGAGTTCTATTGCGAGATACAATATTAGACATATTGAATATCTTTAGCTCAATCGGAAGTGCATTAACATGCGGGCTGCTCTGGTACTCTGTAAAAAACGGTTCATTTTTGGTATGACCAACTGCTTTTTTCGACAAGAACGCAAAACACGAATATATTCCGAACAGACTTCGGATACTGACCTCTAAATAATTTGTAAAAGAGAAATAATGATTAAAATTTAACATAAATTTTCAAAGAAAAATCGGAAAAAACAAAAAGTTACGTGTGGAAAAGCCATATTAAACGCTAAATGGATTTGCTTCGCAGATAAGTTCGAATCAGTATTATAATGTCAACAAAGCGTGAAGTTAATTCTTAAAACAAAAAATCAATCGTTTGAACATATAACTGTTTCAGCGACAAAAATAGAAGGGTTTTCTTCATCGTATTGTAACGGGTGATGTTGAAATAAAGCGAAACCATCACTGGGGATCGGTATCGACTTCAATTAAAACGATTAAGCCGAGCTCTGCGCGAGGAACGCCCAGAATACGCGGAGATACATGAAAAAGTGATTCTTCACGTTTTGCCTCAAGTGGCCAAGCCCGTTAAAACCTACCTGGAAAGCTAAAATGAAAAGCCTTACCCCTTCCACCATATTCTCCAGATATTGCGCCGTCCTATTATCACTTGTTCCTTCCGATGGCACACGGTCTGGCGATGACACGGTCCACTCTTATGACGACATCAAAGCTAGATTCGCGAATAGCCTCAAAAGATGAACAGTTTTACCATGACGGAGCTTTGCCAGAAAGATGGGGAAAAGTAGTAGCAAGCGATGGGAAATACTTTCAATGAATCATTTGTAAACATGTGTTCATAATAAAGTCGTATTTTTATGAAAAAAAACGAGAACTTAGTTGCGCACTTAGTATAATCAAATGATTAAAAATTGGGCTACACCATCTGCCCGAAATTACTGATCCTGAAAATAGTATGCCTCGCAATGCCATCGGGGTGTTGTCTTATTTAATGGTATACTAAAATTGATACCCTAACACGAAACAGCTGTCCTGCATGTGGTAAAGTTCACTTTTTCGACTTCCCTTCTTCATGGACTATCCCACATATGTTATCCATAAGACGCTGAAGAAGACAATTATTTTCTAATTCTAGGCTATATGATTTAAAATTTTTTGGTAAAAATATGACTCCTGTTAAATTTCAATCCAAATGCGTCGAACAAATTCAACTGAAATGAAAATGAATTCGAGATGTAAGTTCAAGTTTTGGTACAAACATCTAGATCCTTCACACTGCAGCCCATGCGGTAGTTGTCGATAAAGTTACTCTAATAATATTATATATTATATAGTTACTCTAATATTATAGATACTCACTCTAATAATATAGATTGTATAGTTACACTAATATTATACATACTTAGTTAATACCTTAATACTTAAACATTTTGATTACTTCAATTGTACCTTCCGAATAATCAGCACCACTGGCTTCATCTTGCACTTCCTCATCCTGTGATTCATTGAAACCGATGGGCGTTTGATCGTGAGCTGTTGTTGTTCCACGTAATTGTTGCGTAGCAATGATGGAAGAGAAATCATTTGGTCTAAATATAACATCCGGCAATGGATCCGATGATGATAGTATTGTTGTAGGCGGCAACATAGAATTGTTACTACTACCGCCGCCTGTCATATTTCCACATCCGCTGCCATTAGCCACAGTCTGCTTTGAGAGAGTTGTCGCCTCCACTGTGGTCACCGTATTTGTTGTACTGCCGTTGCTGTTACTTGATGATGAGGACATGGTCAGATCTATTTGTGTAGCCATTGATAAGCAGACACTACTATTAACCATACCTCTGCCTGCCATGGTTGGTGTTATTGTCGAAGAGTTCGTAGAACATGCTGACGAAACTGATGAATTCGATTCCAGAAAATGGTTGAGCACACTCTCAGTTCCGACCGCTTGAGACTTCTGTGTTTTCTTGTTATTCTCCATAGCCAAAAACGAGACCGGCTTATTGCTTTTACTGGCTGTTTTCGTTTCAGTTTGGAGCAGTGTGGGCGTATTACTTCTTCTGGACGTTCTTAGAGGCGCTCGGAGATTTCTTTCCCTTTTGGGAGTTTCCCCCAAATCTTCTTCGTTTTTACTACCTTCTACGGCAGCACCAGTTGTGACCCCCATATTGTTGATAAGCGATAAAGGCTGTTCAGCATCCACCATATCTATGGCTAAACGTTTACGAAGTAATTGTACTCTGCGCGATTTGTTATCGGCAGCAGGAGTTATTGTGGTTTCTTCTTTGGCATTTGTTGTGGGTAACACTTCAGATTTCCTGGGCCGCCCTCCCTTTCTCTTGTTGACGGCAGGCGTACTGCTTTCAGTGGCGTTATTTACTGCGATTTCCGGTCGATGTTGCAAACTATCGCTGGCGATATTTGCTGGCATAGACTCAACCACCTCATCCATGGGCAACGGCAGTAGGTGTTCGTGTTTTTGTTTACGTGAACGCTGGTGATTTGTTAATGTCGGTTGGTCCCCTGGTGTTGCCACCGGAGCTTTTTTATTATATTGACTTTCGACAAAATGGTTCCCTAATAATTGTGACGCATTAACTTCGCTGTTATTTTGAGTTGTCGTGATGTCGTTCTGGATTTTTCGCAATTTCGAAGGCAACTCTTCCGAGTTAGTTTCAATGCTTGTTAAATTAAGATGAGTGGCCAAGTTTTTGTTGAATAACGGTGCCGCATGACGTTTCAGATTTGAATTGTTATTGTTAAAAGCCACCATCTCCAACACGTCTTTGGGATAGTGAAGCCCATTCGATGGTGTAGTCTTCTCATTGAGAGATTTTATTTGTTCCGGTCTTTCGTCTAAAGAGTTTCGAGGACTTCCTTCGGGTGTGTCAAGGATCTCTATGGAATCGATAATATTCTCTTCAACGCTTTGATTTGCCGACAACGGTTGAGTGTATTCCATTGCAGCACTCAGTGACCCATTGGCCATTAAACGTTCCATCAACTCAGGGTATTTGGCTGTGGTGGAAGTATTTTTGGAGCCAAGAGGTGGTTTAGGCTGCAGTGGAGGTGGCACTGAACTTGTTTCTGTGTGCAACTTAAGCTGTTGAGTATTTTGTATAACAGAAGTTTCTCTCTGCAAACATTCCAAAAGAATATTGGTAGGAGGCAACTTGTTGTTAGAAGCATCTACTGATCCTTCTGCCTTGTCTTCCACCACCTCTTCCTCTTCTTCATTATATTCAAACCGATGTGCCGGGGAGCTACCCGCTGAGGATGTTAAGTCAACTGTATCTATGATGTGACTACTCAATTTGGGGAAAGTGTTTAAGGCGACCTTTCCATTTAATTCATTATCTGTTTGAGAAGAAGTAAGCGATAAGTTCTCTTGATCGAAGTGCGAGGCATTTTGAAACATCTGTGGCTCATGCTGTATTTGTAAGGACTCATCTATGTCCATGTCATCAGATTGGCGCCTAAACTCTACATCATCGGCATCTGTTGTAATGTTGGCTACAACAATCACTTGTTTGTCCGTAGATATTACTTCGTTAAAGCCGCAGAACTCTTGAGAGTTACTAGACTCTCCCCCAACGTTATCTACATTTAGCAAATCGTTGAATTCATCTACATCTTCGTTGGAGTTTAAAACTTCTTCACTAACGAGAGCCGGTTTAGGCGGAAGGGAATTGACAATTTTATTTGCTTCCGATTCCCCTTTCGAGTCTACCACAATTTTTAGTCTTTGCTGAGGCGATCCCACATTCTTTATGGTTAATTTTGGTACAATTTTATTAGTTTCAATGACCATTACCTCATCTTCTTCAGGATCATCGCTAATCCCACTTTCTTCTGTTGAGGAAGGCCGTTTCATCATAGGCTTTAGGGTAAGCTTAGGCACACTTTCGAGTTTATTACTCTGGTTTTTGATTGTCATTTTGGGAATACTGTTCACATTACCTTCGTTCCCTCCTTCTACAACCCGTTCACCTTGGGCTACTTGCCGGCTAATAGTTAATTTAGGCACTGCTGGTTGTTTTGGCGATAGCACAAGAGCATTGGAGGAAGAAGCGGCTTCCAGTTGAGCTTTATTTATACACAGTTTTGGTATAATTTCATTGGGGTTACCAGTTTTTATGGTAAGCTTGGGTATTTTCTCGCACACCAAGCCTTCGGATATATTTGAGTCATCAGTTACATCTAAAGACTTGGTTTTAATGGTCAACTTGGGAATACCGCCACTAGGTTTTGCATGATCGTTGTGTTGCGTTATGATCACAGCATGTTCTTGTCCCGTTTTTATCGTTAATTTTGGTATCTTCGAAGCCGTTGCCTCATCAGAAACATCCGTGATTAAAGTATTTGTTTTTATGCATAACTTGGGTATAGAGGGAAGCTGCTGATCAACAAAATCCTGTGATTTCTGCACGGGCTTTATTGTCAACTTCGGCACAGTTGCAGATGAAGAAGTGGCCATTAGGGAATTCGCAGATGATAACGACGAGGCTGACGATGAAGCTAAAGACGATGACGAGGAAGTAGTTGACGATGCTGGCGACACATTTGTTATAATGGACTCACTGTGACCATCTTGCCCAGTTTTTATAGTTAACTTTGGTAGGGGTGGTGTATTAGAAGCAGCTGCAGAGGTACTTAAACAATCCGTCGCGGTAGAATCATTGATTTTAATTGTCAGTTTCGGCACTACTGTAGTGTGGGAAGAATCATAATCCTCATTTTTCGCTCGTATAGTTAGTTTGGGCACAATGTGAGGCTCACTACTGTTGATTTTGGAAACCATATCATCCTCGGCCGACGAAGAACACTCCTCCGAGGAGGCTAATGAAGCGTCAGTGATAGGGTTTTTAATAATAGGTTTTATAGTAATCTTAGGTGTATGATGTGTATTGTGATGGTGATGGGTGGTGTGCAAATTAATTTTCAAAGGTTCCACTTTACGTAGATCATCTTCGTTCGTAGATTGAGATTCAATGGCTGCTGTTGGTTTGGGAAGTTTCAAAATTATTTTGGGGCTATCCGAGTTGTTACTCGTCGATGCAGTTTGATCGATCGGATCCCTTATGCTAATGTCTCCTCCACTACCAGTGCCATCCACATCAGCCGCTGTGGTGAGCGTGGTGTCTCTAGCTACCATTTCATTTGACGTTGACGCCCTAGTTGGTCGACTATTATTACTTATAATACGGGATAACGATGACGTTTCCCCCCTTTCTAATCTGGCAGCATTCTCCGAAGTTGTGGGCATGACCATTTCTTCTTCTAACGACAGAGAATCGGCTGAGCTGTAAGTTAGAATGTCATAGTTATTGGTACTGCTAGTTATTCGTGCTGGCGACGTCACCACAGCGGCGTCCAAGTCGATGGTAACCTCTTCCCCCTCACCCTCAGCCTGTAAGGGTAATAAACAATCGGTGGAAGTCGAGGTTACAACCTGTTCCTGGTCCTCTTCCTCCACTTCTTGGCGCGACGGCCTACCGTGGTGACTACCAGAAGCTGTAGCAGCTTGTCGACAGCTGACGTACGAAAGAAACGGCTGTGGATGTTGTTGCGACTGGTGTTGATTGTGATGGTGCGATGTTTGTGTTGGTGTTGTATCTGCATCCGTTGATTTCCGTCGATTTGTTACATTCATTTCTTATAGGTGATATTTTCGGATTCTACTACGCTATTGCTTATTTTGCACAAATTCTTGGCGTTAAGGTATATATCTAGAATTGTTGTGCTGTGCCTAACCACCCAGTCATTGACACTTTCTACTCCTGTAATCTTAACATGTTGGATGTTGAATAATGTATGGCGTGCTTCGAGAATTCTTGAAAATTAACACTTCGCTATGGTTTAGATTCTGTGGACGAAAAGGAAATGAAAAGGACTATTATTATTAAGTGTTGAATTATAAGAAAATTTTGGTAAATAGTTGAGTTATTTACAAATCAAAAAAATTATGGCAATACCAAAATTAAATAAAACAAAGTTGATCAAGCGAGTCGCAGAAACTTCGCATTTTGAATCTCATCAAAGTTTTGTATTTCTATAAAAGACCTCACTGAGGTTTTCAATTTCTATAGAAGACCTCACTGAGGTTTTCTAATTTTATAGAAGACCTCACTGAGGTTTTCTATTTCTAAAGAAATTTTCTATAGAAAAATATATAAGGAAACATTTCTGCAAATTCCGCATACAGCTAACCAACCATCTAGAATGCTATTTTAGCTCCAACATTTGGACTGTAATAATTATTTTGAGGCTTCCCCCCAAATTGCTCCGGTTATATCCACAAAACAAATTGCTAACATCCGCTCTTTTCCTCTCTTAATAGACAGCGTGGCGTTCTTTCACTGCCGCTTTTTCTCCTCTGCAGTCTTTTAAAATCTTTGCATTTGTTTTTCATGAATCAAAATTAACTTTTTGTTCGGCTGATTTTGTTATTCTTATTATTCTCCTGTTGCTGTCGTCGGCTTTACCGGCACATTCGTCGGTAAAAACCACGACGCAGCAGACAACAGAAACAAACGTTGAAAAGCAAATGTTGTCGCATTTGCAAATCACCCGTTGACCGAGACAGAGCACAAGCCCTCCAACGACACAGACACACCATGACAAGGCGAACTTGAGCAAACGACGAAATTGGTCGGCCGATTGCTACTTACGAGAAGATTGTCTATACTAGACGACTAAGTTTAACTATAGAAAGGTGGTAAGTTTTGGTTGTATGGAGCTTTTCCCCAATTGCATATTCTTATAAACATATTTCGGGGAGTAATAATCTGGATATTATTATCATTGGTCGCAATGCAATTTTATATACTGTTTCGAAATCATGACGGAGAATTCTTGTATTATTGCGCTGCGGTAGAAAAGGTCGTTGAGGCAAACCTTATTATTCATTGACTTAGCATAATAGAGGGTATTGCTTGTAATTAACACAGGCCGTCCATATTAGCGTAATTCGATTTTGCTTATCAGTCTTCTTGAGTTGTAATGTAAAACATAGAAATGTGGAAAATTCAATCGAAATGTGTTATATTCTGTTTTATTAAGTGACTGACATAAATTCTTGCGGTATGTATGGTAAGCCAGGTACGTATCTGTAGCAGTAAATTATAATGCTTAATACACCTTAATCTGGTGTACGTATTATAGTATTTTACTACCGTTATAATTTGGGCACTTATTTGAATCCAATTCCAATCCCATTTCATCAAATCTTCCAAAATCTTTTTTTATATACACCCAGCAAAATTCAATAAACGCATGTTGTTTTTGAGATATAACTTTGTAGTAAATAATTATAAGAAACTTTTTTGTTTTATTTTACACATTAAATCCTAATTAAGAAACTTATAATCACAATTAGTGTAAAAGGTCATAAAAAAAACTGACACATACGAACGCGAAACCCTTTGAGGATTTTACTATACTGACCTAGTACCATCACCCTGACTTGGAATTTCTCACCCCCCAGATTGGCTGTTGTACTGTGTAATTAGACCATATTGTTCAACGCAGCAATTGAGTGATTTGGCTGTGGCAATTCGCCTGTGCGACAAACTGGACATGAATCATGGCAGTTCCATCGGCCAGTTTGTTTTCCCCCTTTCCTATGATAATTTACACATTAAAAGTCAATTCACATACAAAGGTTTTAAACTTTAATAGCAAGCTTAATTACAACTGTGAAAAAAACTTAGAAGTGGCCATCTTTAAATTCGCACCAAAGTAATCAACAAAGTAAGAATTTTACCGATCGGCCCACGCTAATGACGCTTCTATCCAACATTTAAAAAATAGAATGCAATGTAAAAATCAAAAGAAAATTTTCAGATACAAACGACAACTGCCTTAGAAGTAATATCGCATAACATAAATGGAGCTGCCTATCCCTTACTGGTTGTATATATAACATCTACGATATATTGTAGAATTGTTGTCCGATAAACATTGTTGTTTTATTATTTACAGGGTTCCGAAAATTAGACAATACGAAATTTCATGATTGTGTTTTTATATAATTATATTTTATCTCAAAACTACATTTAAACATAAACTGTTATGATGGGCCGCCATACGTTTTTTTAATGTTTATTTACAGATACTATTTTTCACTATTATAAACTCTAGTTAATAATAACAATTCATGCGTATATACAATGTCTCTAAAATCGATCTCTCTAGTATTATTGTTATAAGCGATTTTGCTTTTTACAAACAATTATAAAATTCTATTCAGAAATAAAAAAATATAGCTATTTAGTTTCACAAAATGAAAAAATGTTAGCAAGAACCTTGACCAAATGTAAACATGTTTTATGTAGGTTAAAGTCAAAAATTCAATGGAAAAGGAAACAATTCGTCCAGCAAGTCACCAAAGTTTGATATTGCCATACCTTTATCATCCCCACTCCTCACTCTATTGATCTATTCATTTGGCGAATGTTTTTATATTTTTTATTAAGAAAAATCAACAAAATTATACATTTTCGATATTGGATGCACCGTTTAAACTTCTGTATCCAAAGAGGAAGCCCAGTTTATAATTTAAGAAAATGTTTTTTCTAAGTTTTTGGCACTGTCATCTTTGTAAAATTTCGCATCATAAATGCCATTAGGGTTTAGCTATGCTTGGTTTTATATCACGTAAAAAGTGATTTTGGCGATTTTACAATGTGACCGACCACGACGCGATAATTAGTACACGCGACCGAAGTTCACATGATCGCACGTTGAATTCCCCATACGACGAATAATGAGAATAATGAGTAGTCGGATAATCGACGACTTTAATTAATGCTTCTCGAACTGTGAAGTTCGGAATAGTCTCTAAACACGTTGAGTCTAAAAATATTACGCGCGTTAGCTCGATAAATTTGGGAACCTCTTCCAAGTCTTATTCATAGAATCCAATTGATTTTTTTATTTTGTTAAAGAAGAAATTGAGCAGTTTACAATGTTGCAAAAGGCCTCCCTGCAGCATAAACAATTTAAAGAAGGCCGAGATCAAATTGAAAACGAACGAGTGGGACACCATTGACCGACCATCAACCTCTACCGCCTATTAACAATTAGAGACTTTGCTGATATTTTTTAAAGGATACCTTGGGCGTCAGTTAAGTTAAAAACACTCAATTTGTCGTTTCAAAATCTGCATAAAAAAGGGATTTTTGGCTACTTGCAGGTTGTAAAACGCGCCAATGCGGCAAATGAGAATTGAATCTATTCTTATGATTCGGAAATATGAGTTTCTTCCTCTAAGCCAAAGTATCTACGAAGAATATTATTTGGGTCCTTTTTTTTAACTGGTTTTTTGCATATGCGGGCCCAAAATTAACAAACTAATCTGTTAAATCTAACAGTATATGACGAAAAATCGGCTAATTTGCTCAGTTATATGATGGTTAAATTTTGTTACATTTTTCGGATTTTTTTGATAATGCGAAGACGATTTTAGGGTTGGGCTTAAATACTCCCCTCTCTTGTCTACCAACAATTACTATGAAAAATGTTGTAGCATTTTCGATCTGCATCATACCTCGCACAATGAAATTAGTAACGAAACGATACTGAAAACACAAAACACGATGAAACAGAGAGCAAAGCAAACTCGATCAAAAACAAACGTAAACATTTCGGAAAGCTTCTCCAATCAATAAGAATTGCAGCCGTGCAGAGCGACTGACGGAAGAAACAGCAGAATGCTATCGGATGAATTGGTAAATACAAAAACAAACAAAAGATATGAAAGTGAAAGCACAAAGTTCCCGCCATATCTCTACGCGAATAGTGGGCAAGAAAATGCACAAAACATTACGTCGTTCATCTATGTATATAAATCTTCTATACCATGTCGTGATACTTCAGAGAACGAAGCAAATGCCAACAATGAGCATGTTGGCAGGAATGATATGATTAGGGCCAAGATATATCATAAACTCAGCTACTATCACCGTCAACATCACCACTATCATCATCACAACAGCACCCGAGCAACTGCAGTAATTACAGCCATTAAGCATCTGGTTGCGTATCTTTACTGCATGAGCATGCCGACGAAAATCAGCTGACAACGACGATGACTAGGCAGGTAGCAACAAGTAATTGTTGGTCCGACATACAGTCCTGACAGAACGTCAAAACGTTATAGTTGGCTTAGCTCTTTGTTAGGTAGGTCAATTTCTTTTTTTTAATATCTTTGGATAGACTGATGTGGAACTACAACAAAAACAAATGAGTGAGTTGAAGCGACCGACAGATGACAGGGCGGCAGGCAAACAAACCATTTAATCGAGGGGCAGACATAATCAGCTATCAGCAACATCATCGTCAACAACATCATCACCACCGCCATCGTCGTGTCTTCTATGGAGAGCATACGAACGAGAGCAAGGTAGTATCGATGGCACAGTGGGAGAGAGAGTGGGTTAATATGAGAGTGGTGTTCGTAGTTATAATAGTGTTCAAGCAGGCGTACGAACGCGTAAAATTCAAACAATTGTTGCATTTCTCGCTCACATTGTTTTGGTTTCGGGTCGTTCACCTTTCTTCTTATACGAACCTCACAACAACAAAAGCCAAAGTGTCGGCGACGGTGCTGTGAAAGCGCCATCAAGCTCGAGAGTGACATCAGTTAAGATTTGCACTTCAAAGTTCTAACATTGTACTAAATCGAAATGCTGTCGTATGTGTGCGCGCTTATTAGTTGTTGACCTTAGAGAGATCTGGTGCTAGAAAAGAATATCAAGAAATTAACCAATTGTGGACACGAGGAGTATCTGAAGTTCAATTTCTACCTTAAATGCCTCTATAATAAAGTTTAAAACAAACCATATATTTTTCAGCAAATATAATCTATGGGTGTTGCGATCTTAAAGAATTCTGAGTAGTACTGCGTAACTAGCATTCCACAAGTATTTTTGAAGTGCCGCCGTAACTAGCTACGACTGTGAAATTGGAAGTTGCAAGAGATTTAAAGGAATGACACACTAACAGATTAATTACCCTCTACTTATTACTGTTAAGAAGAGATAACTGAGTGCCGAGAATAGGTTGATGACGAAGAGCACCCGGCATGATCAACTTCTCCCAATGAAAGTCACGTCCAACAAATCCCAGATTTGGCATTCATAAATCGTCGTTTAACTATTCAAGTCGTCAAGAGCGTAAAATTTCGATTGTACCTAACTAACTCAAGCTTCTCTCTAACCATCGCATTGAAATCTGCGCAGGGATGGTTTCTGGCTACCAGCACATTATAAGACATATTATTAACAGAGATCCCTAATTAATTGACCAGTTGAGTAAATGTCATGCCAAAGATGAAAACACCGAAAAGATCACGCTAAAATCTCCCAAAAATCAAGGTTATAAATTTCTTTTGTCCAACCAAACTGTCAGCAAGGAATATTATGTAAGTGTTATTCGTCTTTTGCGTGAAGCGCTTTACAAAGAACGCGGATTTATGGACGGACAGCTCCTAATTTTTCAACGCTATAATGCGTCATCTCATACAGTATTTGTTCCTTTTTACAAAAAGTAAATTAATATCGCCTCTTAACCTTTTTATTCAATAGCGGCTATCTCATATTTTTGCGGAAATAAGTGTTTGATAGTAACTTCAACGTTAAATCCACCAGCTACGGCATTAATTATGTGTGAAAAAATATTTTTCATTAGTCTATCAAGAACATTTTGTATACGAATGCAGATTCGGGTTAGTTTGTATAGCGATTTGCATATTTGTCTTAAAATGGGGACTCGCCGATTCCAAATGTTGTCGAAAATTTATATATGTAAATGAAATGCAAAAAACTCAATAGCCGCCAAATGTTATCAAGCGGAAAATGTCTACCTTGCATTGCCGTACATCCAGCTATGGACAATGTTCCGGCTTGTAACCAGTTAAGTTCGTGCGTCAGAAAAACTACTTTGTCGTCCTTTTTATTTTTAGTTAAATATCGATACTGATTGCTAACAAATTTAAAGTTCACATTTAGTTTGGATATTAAAAGAGAAAAAGTTAAATTTTTTGACGTACAGCGTTTTAGAATTTGCATCAAATTTACGGAAACATAGTTATAAGATCATATTAAGATTATTCTTACTATGTGTAGTAACGGAAAAATTATAATTTTGACCACGGCTGGAAAAAAGTTAGGAAGTTAGGCAATAAATTTAATTTTGGCTTAAATTTCCGTCTCTGCTAACAAAGTGCTGCCTATTATAAGTATTTAACCAATTGACAATCTTTTGTACTGCCATGCTATCATTCGATGTGCATAATATTAATAAGAAGAGGAATAGCACAAACGGGGAAAACAAGCGGAAGATGACGCATTCGAGTTTTAGCACTTGCCTCGGCAACATTAATTCTGCGCATCGTTTGTTGCTTTAAGCACCCTGGGGTACGTTCCCTTGTTGAAAATTCATTTTGTAATTTTAATACCGTAATATAACGGTGGTGTTATTACTCTTTGAAAATGTTAAAATTCTAAGTGTAGATAATTTATATGTTTCGATTTAAACAGCCCTGTATCTTATAATTGACGATGACGGTACCTTGGCCAAAAAATCTTAGGTACAAAGTAACTCTATGTCGAAAAAAATGGACGGCAATATGTCAGGAATAAAACAGAGACTTCACGTATATCTCTTTCTTTATATTAAAATCTGTGGATGACAGTGGCTGGTAGAAGAAGAAACAAACTAACTGGAAACTTAAAAGGATGCACTATTTTACCGAAAGCAATATTGCAAATAACTTATTTCGCAACTGTTTTCCTTTCTTAACCTTTCGCAATAAACTGCTATCACTGCAACATTCACGTATTTTATATCTTTCTTCCAAAAATTGAAATTATCCCAGATAGTTGTTTTAATTGGTGGCAAGTTACAGATGACAACATAATTGGGATTAACCAAAAACGACTATTTTCAATAATTTTTAAGATTTTACGAAATGCCACGATTTTTTTTTTTTTTTTTGTGCGATAGCGCACAGAATTGTGTACATTTTTAGTATTTTAGCCTAAAAATTTAAGTATGATAGATAAAATGACAAATTAATGTGGAAAATGTTGGTTAAATAATCATTGAGGCAAACTGAAATTTGTGGAGAAAACGAATCCTTCATTCTCATCGTTGGTACAAAGACAAAAATTCAATGCATATATATTGGACAATTTCGGTTAATATCCACTTATAAGTAGATATTACAAATTTCGGAAGGCATCATCATTATGGGTGATTACTGAAAGGACCTATCTCTTTTACTATTATTTGAGGTAAACGCATTTCCACACCACCACAAATTGACATTAATGTGGCCATTTTTAACCAGATTGCTCTGTTTATTTCCATTTTTAGTGGCAACTCTGGTTAACAAAACTTCACGGGGAAATGTAAACGGATTTTTGTTCATTCTGGCAAAGAAATGTTTGTTTTTATTGTTCAACTTCGAATATTAGATTAATTGAGTCAAACGGGCCCATTTAATTACTTAGCATAAGGTATTTTCGACTAAGTATAGTTATTGGGTCAAATTGTCATGCCTGAAATATATAGTCTATGGTGACATTAAATATTTACATTATTAGATAGTCCAGGTATTGAGAAACTATGCATATAAAACGGATCCAGTTTAGTTATCTACAAACTTTAATGTTGTTATCAGGGACTTTCACCAGAACTCAATTTCGTTTCGTCGGTATAAATTTACTTCAAAGAACATTAAAAAAAAAATTCAAATAGAAAAAATACATTTCATAAACTGAATCATAATCAAAATTATTTCTAATTTCATTTGTAGTTTCGTTTCCATATTCCACAAATACAAATCTACCTCAAAAAGGTTGAAAATTCCCATACTGTCACTGTCTGTGGCATTGCCAATGATAATGGTCTAATTTTAAGTTTAGAAATACAGGCCTTATCTTGATTCCAGTGACCGACAGTGGCGCGGTGGTTACTACACGCGACTATCGTTCGAATGATCACGGGTTTAATCCCGCATACAGCAATCTATCACTACACTTCGAGTAGTCGACAGGTCTCTCACATCTTATTCATGAGATGCAAGGGAATGTGGTTTTTGTTTTCCTCGATTCCAACAAGTGGTTGGATTTGAAGTCCTATTTTAGCGCATCAGTTAAGTAACATGTTGGTACTGCAAACAAAAGACATAAGCACAATGCTGCTTAAAGAAGGAATTTTAGAGATCTTCAGGAGTAGACCACGTAAGGAAAATTCAAACAAATCATATTTTGGAAGCTAAAACAAGAAAAAGAGGGGACAAAAACGTATCAAAGAAGGAGAAACTGCTAAAGCCAAAATCATAAAAATAGGCATATGAAGAGGTAAGACAGCAAACCGTAAAACAGTAAAACGGGGGCAATAATCAATGTCATTCAATCAATATCGGCCAAAAGCTTTTAGTGTACTTACAGTACCGCGCAAAAAATTCAACTCTAAGCCAGATCATGTGGCCTAAATATTGCTAAATATTGTACCTAATCCATATGCTCAAATAAGATTTCATTGTCTTTTACTTTCTGCTGGTAAACTTGCTTTTTATAATATTATGTGAGGAATGCGAAAAATGTGAGCAAGCAAAGGTAATGTAACGCATGTTAACAAAGAAAAATGGTGAAATACAAATGTGATTTGTTAAAAAAAGCAATTGTCATTTAACGAGAGATCGGCTATAAAACGAGGGCTCTGCAAAACCGGTACAGCATGACTTTTGTCAAATTTTGTTTATTCGATTCCGAAAAAATGCATTTCGTACACAGGCGCTTCAAGACAATGTTACGGGATAAGAAATATATTTTAGTGAGAATCAAACACTAACTACTTTTGACTTTTTAGTCAACAAAGATGTTGAAATTTTGGAATGGCCGCTGTAATACCTTAGCCTCAATCCTGTACAACATTTATGGGAGTTTTTAGAACGGCAAATGAAGAAGAAACATACTCTAAATTTAAGGGCTTTTAACAAAATTCAATCTGAATAGAAAATTTCACTCTTGATTCTATCATGTCTTTGGTTGATTATATTGTGGACAGGATAACTGCCGTAAATACTTTTACTTCTCAAAACTTTACTGTAAATGGGCTATATCGCTGTATACTTCCTGGTGCATCCCGTACGAGGTGTGATCAAAAATAACCGTTATTTTTAATTTTTTCCAAAAAGTATTTATTTATTCATTAACTTCTATTTTATTTCCTTTAAAGTAGTCCCCCTCAGATATAATACACTTGTGACAGATGGAGTTTCTAATTAGCAGGCTTAAGTAGCATATATTTTTGTCCATTACACAGGTAATTCTCTGTAAAACTGGAGAAAATTCGATCAAAACTATTTACTTCATAGCCTCCAAGCAGTTGAACTGAATTCAGTGAAATTTGGCACAAACACGTTTGGTGAACTGTGCAGTGTACCAAACCGTGGGACCGATTGTTTTGAGGTATTTTTTCTATTTTTGCTCTTTTATCTTATTTTACATTTTATGTCTTCATTCAATCTTTTTTGTCAGTTTTGACATTATGTAAAAAATATGATTGACCAAAAATTATATTAAAAAAATCCGCGAATATTATATTTTGTGTGCGTTATGGTGCACAATGTTCGACTGCTGTGTTTCCGACCCATATATGTACACAACACACTGTTATTAAGCGTCATTACGTAAAATGTTTTATATATGCGAATATTTAGATATTTTAGTTCAATATATGTAATATTTAATTTTAAATTGAAATTAAATTTAATTTTTAAATTTAATTTAATTTTTGGAATCGCTTTAGGGATTTTCCAAGGCGCTTGTTTGGCAATACTGGAACTAGGTTCTGGGAATAAAAATAGAAAGTATCGCTGCACTCCCCTAATACCTCGTGCACAAATTAGCTTATTTGTCGAAACATGTTTTTTTCTGATTTTGTTGAGTATATTGCTTTGTAGTGCAATGAAAAAATTAAAAAAAAAAATCTACCTGGTACCAATGTTCTTTTTTTTTTGCACCTCCAATACTACTAAATTTACTATAATTTTAGCAAAAGCATCTGTCATTAAGTAAACTTAGTTATGCTAATCAAAACGTACCTTACCGTAACGCACTTATGTACTGGCAAATTTAGCAGAAAGCCCTGATCCCTCTATAATTTCGAAATGGAGATATTCAAAAAATTATTTGTTCATTTTGTTTTGCTTTAAGTCAAAGCATTTTCTGATAAGAGCCTAACCATTTAGCGCTCAAAATGGATGTTTTGTTAAGGTTAAGGTAAAGTGGCGAGCACATGTGGATACATAATTGTCAAATACAACTTAAAACGCTGTAAAATCCATAAAAATTAGCCGAATGCTACCAAAACAAAACAAATTTCTCCAGTATAAAAGCATAAGTTCTAATATTAACGCAACATAATAAAAAAGTCAATGTATCCACTTTTGCACGTTTTAAAAATATCTTCTTTGGGTATGATTTTTTAGTATTTTGTCCAGAGTCCCTTGGATTTTATGACGGTTCTTATTATGTATCCACATGTGCTCGCCACTGTATATGTATGTTTGTCTGTTCACCTGGTAGAAATTTCAGTAACGATCTCAGGTATATTTCAACAAATATAATATTAAGTTTAATCACAGAATAATAAAAAACGAAGCAGTAACTATAGAAATCTAATCTTTGTATCTAATTGTAAAGAAAGCGACACTTGAATACCGATATTATCATGGAGAAACACTCAAAGATCATATGCCCCAGAGTTGCATTGAAATAAAATATACTCGATACATACAAGTACAATAAAGTATACAAGTGCAACTAACGACATTTTTAGGGCATTATCCTAAATCGATCGTTTCCGCGGTTTCTGCAAAAGCCAGTATTAACTGGATTTTATCATTGCTCAGATTTAATCATCGTTCAGTAAGCCAAACCAGACAATTTTTGTGGCGATTTAACTGAAGCAGATAAATATACTTGATAGCATTTATGTATATAAATTAAAACAATTTTATTGAAGTCTGCCTGAAAAATATTTTTATCATAATCGAAGTATTCGAGTAATGAGATTTATTGTTTCCCTTCCATCCTCCCCTTTCCGCAAAAATTTAACAATATGTACATAGTTTGTGAAAAAAGTCTTTTCAAATCAAAATTTTTTTTTAGGAATTTCAACTTCAATGAAGAAAAACAACAAAAAAGCATATTATTAGTTTGTTGTTTTTTTTTATGTAACTGTTTTTTTGTCTGTTGTCGACAAGAAGGTGCCGAAACTGTAATAAAAATACATGCACACTTACAACAACAACGCTACAAACAAATCTACCTGCTTTAAGTGGTGTAAAAAAATACGGGTTCAAAAAAACAAAGAAAAGAAAAACCGTTAATTTTTTGCACATTACTTACAAAGAAATGAAGTTTTGAGTATGCTAAGTGCAGTTGGTAGTGTTTATTCATAAAATTGAGCGCGTACGGGCACTGCTACACGTTCAATATATATTGAACGCGATCCAATATCACGATATTTATTGAACGTGTAGCATGCGGTATTGATGGATCGCGATCCATATCGCAGAATGGCCTAAATTATGGAATCCAGATCGCGGATCGTGGATCGCGTGATAAATATTGAACGTGTAGCATTTTCATGATATTAGATCGCCATACGTTAATAAGAAGTGAAATAAAACGTAAAATAAAAGACGCAGTGTAAAAAATTTAACAAATAAAATGTAAAAAATTTTATTATTATTAAACAAGCAAAATAGCTAAACAGGATTTTTTGGTTTTCTCGCGACATTTTTTTTAATAACCGATCTGCACTGCACAAAAAAACGTAAATATTGACGCGATATATATTGAACATGTAGCATACGCTCGTGATCCATCAATCTATTAAAATGGATCGCGATCCAAATATCACAATATATATTGAACGTGTAGTAGTGCCCTACAAAACAACTAATGATCACGGAATTAAATAAATACAATGCCAGGAAAACGACTCGACAAAAATATTACACAGCTAGTGTATTACAATTATTACAAATTAAAATCTCGCAAAAAAATTGCTGAAATGTTCTCCATCAACTTAAGGACGGTATATAATGTTATTAACCGTGCTGAAAAGGAGGGTAGGCTTGAGCCGAAACAAACACCAGGCAGACCAAGAAAAGTCACGCGGCGCATTGAGCGTAAAATTTTGAAAACTATTGATAAAAATCCACTTTCCAACACTAGAGAAATTGCTCTTGAGATTAATAATGAATGTGGAGTAAGCATCTCTCATTAGACCATTCAAAACGTGCTGCAAAACCATCAATACTTTCCAAGAATTGCCAGGAAAAAGCCTTCGCTTTCCGCGGTAAACATTGAAAAAAGATATAAATTTGCCATTGAGCACATTTCTTTTCCTCCGGAGCACTGGGATGATGTTATTTTTTGCGACGAGACAAAGGTGATGTTTTATTACCACAATGGATCACAAAAAGTTTGGCGGAAACCTCTGATGGCCTTAGAAAATAAAAATATAATACCTACTGTGAAGTTCGGAAAATTATCTGTTATTATGGTGTGGGATTGTACTCCAAGCAAAGGTGTTGGCGAAATAAGAATTTTGGATGAAATAATGACGAAGGAAGTCTACTTGTATATTTTAAAAAATGAATTGAACACCAGTGCACGAAAATTCGATTTTGTAGACCCAGGAAATCCCGAAAGATTAAAATATAAATTATACCAAGATAATGACCCAAAACATAAATTGTATACGTGTAGATCCTGGCTACTGTATAATTGCAGAACTCCAACACAAATTCCTGATTTAAACCCAATAGAAAATTTGTGGTTCCACTTTAAGAAAAAAATCGGAAAAGGTCTCAAAAAAACAAACAACAGTTAGTAACATTTATTAAAGAAGAATGGGCCAAAATACCAGGCGAATATGATATACCAAAACTGATCCATTCAATGGTAGACGCTTGCAATCAGTAATTGATGCTAAAGGAAAGCGCACAAAGTATTAGCAGCCAAAAAAAAATTTTCACATATTCAGAAAACATTTTAAATTTAAAATAGTTTTGAAAACATTTATTTTACACCATGAAACCTGAATTATTTTTTTAATTTATAATTATTACTGGAACATTGAAATTAATTTTGTTTTTTTTTTATGTAAAATATTTAAAAATATCTTTATTTACATAAATAAAAAAAAGGATGAAAAAAGTTATTTACTTTACATAAAAATAAGAGTTTCTTTTTAAACTTTTAATTTTCTATAGTGTTGAAAACACTTTTTTTTACAAACTGTATATCGTATAAGATAAAGCAGCAATTGTGACAGGTAAGCGCAGCCTTGTAAGGTTTGATGTCATTATATGTGTATGTGTAAGTAAAATTTTGCGTTTTACTGTAACAATATAGAGCGCTAGTAACAATAAATCAATTTTCAGCACTCAACTAAATTAAGTAGCATAACTATTGATTAAGTTATAAATTCATCTTCGTAATTTCGCCTCACCTACACCACACAATTTAATGCGAAACAACATGACATGACACGGAGACTAAACTTTTGATCGAAACAAAGTTACGCACATGAGTTTTGGGGGTAATCCAAAACAAAACGAATTTCGGAAAGAAAGAAAAAACTGAAGCACCAACACTAGCGGAAAGTCGAATTTTTTTTCGTTGTTTCCCTCAATACACATCGCAAACAGCTCAGATATATATGTATGTGAACACAAATTCTCAAACACAACCATAGAGGCGCACAGTAGCATTCAGTTCCCCCCAATCAGTACTTACAACACAAACAACAATAACACAGCATTCATTCAGTACGTTCGTTTGTTCCAAGTGTGGGCAATAAATACGATTGAGACGGCATACAAAAGAATAAAATGAACAAACACGGACAGAGAACACAGAATAGCGCAATGTGCGATGAACAAGAGGAATAAGAAAACAGAATATGTACAGTGTTGCCAGCTGCCAATTCTTTGCGCACTTGCTAGCGGTATACGCAGATTGTCGCTAAAAAAACTGCTTGGTAGCCATACATTTTAAAAGAAATGAGTGGTCAAACTTTATTGAAGTGTTAACCACAAACAAACGGCCTTACTTAAAATATCCTTTTAAGAAAATTTCGAAAAAAACATCTTTTCATTAACGTTTATTAACTCACCGGATGTGTTATAACCATTTTTAAAATCCAAAACTTTATTCCAGAATTTACTCTAGCAAAAAACATATCATCATGTGTCGTGAATTTTTAGATATACTCGTATTTCCTATTGGACGTGTCCTTATGCACATGGAAACTGTCTGCATTTATCTTATACAGAATGTTGTTTCCATAGACATTTTTCCTTTAAAAATGGTACTTAAAAATAGCTCCAAAAAAAAAACTTTTATAAACAATCACAATATAATAATAACATCAAGGTAATCGGTATTTAATAATTTTTCAAAGCGATTCTGTGAAGGTACATTATTTACTGTTTTTCATATAATTTGTCTTTTGTTTCATGTTTTTTAGCAGAAAGTGTTGCCACAGAACATAAAAGCATTCTTTATTACACTGATGTCAACCCTTTTTAAAGGTTATTAGGTGTTATTGTGTACTTTGACTAATGTATGCTTTTCATTGAATAAGCTTTTTTATGAATGGGACCGAAAATGTATTATTGTATACTTTTTTCAATTGTGCACACGACATCCTTTGGAAACGGGTACTACAACACATTTTAAATGAGATAGACGAATCCAAATTAGGGTGGCACTGAATTTTTTACTTCGGAATCTTGTTGACCGCCGTGCTGGCTATTATAAAACTTGATCTAAATCCAGCATGTTGAACGTTTGAAAAAAATTTTACGATTCTAGATCGTACCTCTTTGGCATGAATGGTTAAGAATTGGCAGTTCTTTACTATAGAAAATGTTCGCTTATTTTCTGCATCATTATGAAAAAGACTTTCCAAGAGTGTTATACAAAAATTCAACGGGAATATATGAAAGGAAAATTTTATTAGACGCCCTTATTTCTATAAACAAATTGCAATCATAACTTAACGTATAGTTTTAGATTTTTATTTACAGTAACGAACGCTTTTAATCTATAATCGTTTCTTAAATATCATAGATAAATCAGTACTCAGTATATATTCAGAAACCAAAATTGTCGTAGTGAGGGTCTTATACATAGTAATTTATAAGTTTTTTTTACAGATTTATGAGATTGTGCCCAAAAAATGTATTCATTTGCCAAGAAAACGTCAGTTAGCATTGCACAACATCTACAAAGCTTTTCTAGTAAATATTTTCAAATATGTTGACCAATTTTTACTGTTTTACTTCTACTGAAATTATAGGTTGCCCCTATTCTAATGCTCCTGTTGACTTTTATTAAAAAAAACCGTTTGTTTACATGGAGTTATGTAGAATTTCAAAACAATGAGGCGGCTTCCGATTTTCATGCCCGGTTATCGAAGAATTCAAGCCAGCTTATTTTTGCCTATATATATTTGAAACGTTGTTATTGATTGTTCAAGTTATTAAATAATTCATTTCCATATTGATCAAAATTCGTCGAAAGGTTACATACAGCTTTGTACTTTGTCTGCACATCACAACCAGTTTAAGTTATAAGGAAACAGTATTGAGCTGTTAAAAACGCATCAGAGCCGGCTTCTTGCTTAGCAGTTAAAATAGTACTTTGCGGTTCATGAAACCTCAGCAACAACGTGCTCTTTTAAAGCTATTTTTATGTTTCTTTACGAATAAAGACGCAAAACTCAGCCTCCGATGCACCCAACAATGTCCATTTCGCTGCATCTAAAAATAGAAATGTGCATAATCCCGCTGAATATGAGAACGTCTCCCAAATTTCAATCATGGAATGGACTTGGTTTTATACAGGTAATCCTCGTGATGTCTCACGTCTTTGTAGCAAACAGTTTACACTTTAGTTAAAATACACAGTAACACTAAAAAACTTTTATTGCGAAACAACGCTTACAAATGGTTGATATCAGCGTAAGAACTAACGAACACTTTACACTCTCATGGCAACCCTGCCTGCATTTCGTCGTTAATGGTGTGCAAAACAGGCTCAGAATTAATTCGGGAATCGAATACAAATAATTTGTACGCATTTATTTTACACATTGAACATAATTGTCGTACAAGTTTTCTTTGTTTATAAACAACATGAAACTGAAAATAGGCAATAATACGAAAGGACGAGAAATAATGTGCTTTTACAAAAAATAATCGGATGCCGTCCACTTTGACGATATGAATAAATGTGACCACAATAAGCCCGCATATTTATTCCTTATTCTATATTCTGATACAATTGATCCCAAATGGAACTCACTTTTGAGAAATTTGGGTGGCAATCAAAATACAGAACTTTACAAATATCATTTTAGTACATGTTTGTAGTAGCGTAAATTCTAAATAGTATAATTTTTTAAACTTTAAGAATGATGTGCAATTTTTGGGCCGAACGACACTATCATTTTTTACTATTCTTGCGAGTTTTGTAAAAACCAAACAATGTGTTCGTCGGACACGTAGAGGTTACCGCCGGCCAGATAATGATAGGTGGCTGCAAGCGGAATTGACTAAAGGACATGTGGGTTAGAGCTGAATTTCGCATTATAATTAACGAAATCCCCAAAATATAATCTAATGATGCTTTCTTTTCTGGCAAAGAGCGAGGCATTTTTCCACCCTTTGTTCGTTCCTTCCTGGAAAATGCGTTTCCCTTTGTTAAGGCTTCCTGTTCATGTCTAAAATCGTAAAAAAACCTTAAAACTGCAAGTTGTATTCTTGTTTCAGTAGACACACTATTAATTTATGCTGCCTTTTTTAAAGTGGAAAATATCTTGGTTATCTATCCATTAGCTAAGCTATTTTTATTGCCCAAATCGCTTTAAGAAACAATTTTCCAGTAAGGAAATCGCAAAATTGTTTAAACGAATCCCTTTTTTAAATAGATAAATTTAATATAATTAGGAGTCGCCTTTTTTAGTTTTTTTTTTTTTTTTATTTTTATTTTATATTGTAACATTACTTATGTTTTATTTTTTTACTCTGTTGGCAACTCTGCCTTTACGGCAGCACAACTAAACAAACCTCCAATAAAAAATATTAAACCGAGACATGAGGCCATACAATACACTCGCGCAAAATATCGCGTATATCGTTAGTTCGATTCACTCTGATTTTTCAGCTGTGGCCTCCTCCGCTAGTAGTTAACACTTTGTTGTGATAGTATTTTCACTTGCAGCGGATCTCGTTCGTTACCATGATTCTTTTTGTTCAGTTAACTGAATATCACTCGAACAAATTTGCACGAGCCATACACACACTTGCATGCCCAATCAAACACTCATGGATACCTTCTTTATGCACTTACGCATTCACGACGGTACGTTTTCGATACCAGACAGACACACACAGAGGGACAGACGAATGGACGACAGACAAATTCGTACGTAGTGAAAAGTAGTATCTTGAGGGACAACTTTCGTTTAGACTCTTTCGTTTTAGATGCATTAGCTGAGAGCGCGCGACCGTTCAACGACAATAGTGACAAAATATCACCAACGCAGAAAAATTCCGACAATCGCAAACGTTTTTGTGTTATGTGGATTTCTGCACACGAAAAAAGAAAAGAATTCACGTTGGAGATACTGAAATGTCTATGCCAACGTACCAAACGAACGAATACGAATGAAAGAGACCAAGAAAAATATATAATGTAGCAAAATACAGGCGCACACACACGTCCACTAGGAGACGTACGAACACGGTAATAAAGCATACGGAACGAATCAAATATGAGAGAGAGATGAAGAAGAAAAGAGAGAGTTAAACTCACAATCAAGATACGAACAACGAACTAAGCAGAACGAAGTGATTAAATGACTAGTAAAGTACTAAAGGCGGGGATGGCACTTTGGTACATTTTTCAGTATGCTTCGATTACTGAATCTTTCTTGCTAAAATTGTACCAATTTCTGTAGCTAGTTTAGAAACGACGATCTGTGAGTCTTGTTTGTTTAAATACATTTCAAAGTTTTTTGTAAGTGGTCGGAAAAATGTAAATATGGCCATAAAAGCAATTTGAGCTACAGCGGTAAACAAAATTCCACTATTTGTATTCTTCTTCTAGTCAGGTTTGATTAGAATAGATACCCTTATCTATTATACGGCGCACGTAAAAAATAATATCCCGCGCTTTAGTCTATTGCGCTTCTTCATCATATCAAATTTTGACAGCATTTCAAAAGACTGGTCCAACCAACGGAGCTTTGAGGGTCTTCTTCTGCGCCGTCCATGGAGTTCGTTGCCGAAAAATTTTTTATGCTGGTACATTTGGGTCCATCCTCACAATATGAACCAGCCAAAGTAACTTAACTACGCTGTATGTTGATGTACAGCTCATTAATAATGCGACGGTGAACTCTCTGTTAACTATGATGGGTACATATATTTTCCTCTCGAAAACTCCCAGCACTGACTAGTCCACTTGTGTCATAAACATAAGGAGGAATTTACTCTAGAAAAACGAACTTGCTCACCTCAGATACTCTGCGTAGGGTCGATCATTTTGTTTTGGTTCGGTTAAGTAATTGGGTTCCTTAATCAATGGTTCGATTAGTGATTGTTTTTTAAATTAACTGACTCGAACCCCGATTTAAATTCGGTCCAGTGGTTCAAGTTAGAACACCTATCTGAACGGAACTCAACTTGTTTGGAACATAATTCGGTTTATTTATATGCTTTTTGTGATTAGATCATTTGGAGCTCGTACCAAATGTACTAAATGAATACGAAGATATTTTCTTAACAAAAATTCAGCTTTCCGTCTGCTACAGATGAGAATGTAACTCAATTATGAAAAATTGGGCCTGAGGAATTCAGAAAATACATTCGGTTCTTCCTATTCTATTGGATTAACGAATACTGGGGAATTAATAATTCCAATTTAATGTTTCAATGTGTTCTTAGTCCATGTTAATGACACAAATCAGTAAGCAAAATATATGGATAACAGGGAGCTCAAGAGCGTCTTTTCCAACTTACATGGAATTGGATTTCACTTTCTAGACCAAATGAGATTTCAAATATAGTCATCAAAAACATATTTTTAACATTTTATATCGTAACATTTTATATCTCTAATCCTGGCACACCTAATATCGGTTATAAATTTTCACATAAAATAAAATCCCTAATTTATGCACACTCTTTGTGGTATATCACAAATTGAGGAAGACTTGGATAAAAGAGAACCACTTTTGAACTGCCCACTTATCTTTCTTTATATGTATAAAATTTTATATGTATAAAATATTATATGTACCTAGTCCTGCCATATGTTCTGTTACACAATTTCCAGCGCTTATCGTTCAAAACTTCTTGCGGGAATAGAACCGTTAACTTTTTTTTCAGAACACATGCACTGATTAGTGAAGAATACTAGTCAGTTTGGTTTCAGTTTGCAATCTATTAACATGAAGTGGGGCGTTAAAGAGAATCAAGTCGGCGTAATAGCGTTGCATAAGTGCGGAAAGAGTGCTGGCCAAATTTTCGAGTTGCTAAAACCACTCGGAATATCAAGAATGTTCGTTTATCGTGCTATTGCTCGCTTCGGCGAATTGTCTGGAGTAGAAAACAGGCCAAAAAGTGGTCGACCGCGCGTTGTCCGTACGAGTGCGGTAGTAAAGGCAGTGCGTGAAAGAATTCGGAGAAATCCCCTTAGAAAGCAGAAATTCATGTCCAAGGAATTGGATATATCAACCAGATCCAAGTCTAGGCTGATTCGGGATGATCTGCATATGAAAGCCTATCGTCGGTCCACGGGGCATCTTCTAGCTCCTCAGCTAAAAAAAATAGGCTGGAAAGATGCAAGCGACTTTTGGCTCAGAGTCAATATTCCTGGCTTTATAGCAGCAGAAGATTGGCCATCAGGGAGTCCAGATCTCAATCCACTGGATTATGCTTTGTGGTCAGAATTGGAGTATATGGTTTGCAAGACTCCCCACAGAAATTTGGGAAGCCTTAAAACAGCATTAACCAGAGCAGCGTCCTCGATCTTCATGGAAATCGTACGTGCGGCTATATCCCAATGGCCACACCGTTTGAAAGCTTGTGTTAAAGCAAAAGGCGGCCATTTCGAGTGAATACAATTTTTTTTAATAACCAATATTGTCTTCTAATAAATGAAATAATTTTGAATACAATATGAATATTGGTTTCTTTTTATCGCGTTTTATATTTGTAACAGAACATATGGCAGGACTATGTACAAAATAGGTGAAATGTTGGAAGAATTTACTCGAATTCTAAAGCACAAAATAGCACATTTCATTTCATTGCCCTTAATTAACCCCCGGATGGTATTTAAAAGTTTCATAATTTACTATTGAATACGCTAAAACTTCCAATCTGTAAATAATAAGATATGAATAATTTTATCAATTTTTTTTTATCGACTTTGTGACAGCTATATTTTGGCTTGCAATTTTAATGTCTGTGTTAGCTATTTTTGTTCTTCTGAGTTGAATCTTGATTACGAATACAACATGCAACTATTGTTATGGATAGAGGTTATTGTACAAATGCTGTTACTTGCACAAGTCTGCGTACTTGGACGTCAATTTTCTAAGAACTGGACAATGCTGGTAAGATCCATAACATGAAAGTCTAAAAATACAAAACTTTTTAGAAACTGTACTTATTTCGGGTACATAAAGTCTTTAAAACTTTGCACTTAGTGGGGTTTGTTTCATTTAACTTAGCCTTCAAGGTCTAGATATTAAAAGTTGGCAAATTAGAACTGGCGTAATTAGACCAGAAACAAACTTTTGGATCAAATTGGATCCATTTAGATCAGATACACTGTAATCTGACGTAATTAACTATTGTTTTTTTTTTTCAATCTGACGAGATCTAGCTATATTTGCTGCAGGAACAAACAGATATATACATTCCATACACCGCCGTTTTCGCTACAAGCTTGTTGTGCCATATATTACTTATCACGTAATTTTGATAATGATGCAGTACTGATGCGACAATTAGGTCCAAGCTTTTATAGGACACCGGTACTGTCTTATATTTGTCACCTCTAACAGAGAAAAACCCGGAGTCGAATCGCCCAAACCATTTTGTTCACATTGAACTTCCCATTTGTTCTCTCTTTCTCTCTCTCTCTCTATGCTCCCTTCTAAGATACTCTCTCTCTCTCTCTCCATTAAACGAACACAAAGATGTGTGCTCGTGGTCATGCCACACGAATCAACCATCCATCTTCTATCTTGCAGATATGTACGTCTTTGTACTAAAGCAAATGTCTGACTGCTGTCATTGTATTTTCACCACTGCAACTGTTCGCACAACAAAAACGAAAAACCCGAAGTGTCGCCGTCATAACTGGTATTGTGTGTGCTTGCTTCTATTTCTTCGTCATTGCCGCTGTCGGAGAAAAAGCAAAGCAACAGAAACCGACGAAAAAAAAAAAACACGAGACCAAAAATGAGCTGCAAACTGATTGCTGTTGACGGATTGCCTTTCATTTTTTCTTGTGTCTCATTGTTTTTATCTTGTCTCCTGCTAGAGTAAAAAAATAAACAAACATAGGTCGTACTCCGAAATGCCAATGTAAAAAATGCCTAAACAATAATAATAATAATAATAATAATAGGCGTTTGACTGTTACAACATTGTTGTAACAATTATTAGTATAAAACAATTCGGCTGGTATGAGCATAGTGTTGCCCAACTTAACGACGACCGCAATGGGAGGGGGGGGGGTCAATTTTATGAAAATGAGTAAGCAGATTCTTTGAGTCGCCAAAATTTGCAGGCAAGATTTTTCTTTCATGAAATACATATGTCATCTAATGATGGTTCATTATTGTGCTCTCCATAGATGACATTTTTACTATAAAACGATGACAAATTTCAATAAGAAACAAGGCAAATAAACTGCAACCGTCTGGAACTTCAACTCGTTCCGAAATGTACAGCGAGAGAAAATGTTGATAAAACCTCTTTGCCAGAAACAATGAATAAAAAACAAAACAGCAGATTGAAGACATGGACAGTCACGTTGCATATTACAAAGTTACAATAGTTTTTGGTAACAATAATATATCTAAACATTTCAACACATTACCGTTGAAGTCTTTGATCGAAATTTCATTGAAGGAGACAAGTTCACTTCAAATATCTTGAGACGAAATTGCGTTGTGTCCACCGGCCTGTGCGCTTACTGTCTGGTTGGCACAATAACTAAAGTAAATCTATACAGACCCTAGAGTAAAATGTTGACAGTAGAAATAATTTTTTGGTATTGAAAATGAGCAAAATCGTCACGCGCTTAACAAAAATGTCTTTAGCGCTATTAATCGGAAATTTGGTACATTGGATTTACGTAAAAATTGCCAAAACAATAATTTGTACCGGTTACATACAAACGATCTGAAATACAAATATATCCACTAGATCCGGATCTACTAAAACTTTCACAATGTAATTTTTTCTGCTACGTACCATTAAAATAATGGATTCGACAATATTTACTTTATTACCCATAATTTCCGATTAAAATTTCTTATTCGCCTGAAATTACATTAATCGTTTCATTATGAATCGCTTAAAATGTTAACTGTGGAGACTGAGATATTTCGCACAAATTCTCTAATTTTTTTTTAATTTCTTTCTACAACCTAATTTTGGTCTATAAATGGATGAGCCGAATCCATTCTAGCACATCCCACACAAAATAGTGGATTTGACAGAAATACGTTTTTTCCCATAAATTAGCATTCGTAAGTCTAATTCGCGTGAACGTGACAATTGTAACATTTTCTATTGTTTATCAAAGCTAGTAAAAAGGGGGAAGTTGGCCTCATCCTTTCGGATATGACTCATACAAATGATCCTTACCCTAATAAATCGCGTTCTCATAACTTTTGAAATGTCCACGAGAAAACGTTATTTGCATATTGTGTTTTCTTCGTACATTTCAGTCTAGAACTAAAATTTGAACTGAACTGTATTTGAAACAATTTTTTCAAACCTGTAGGATTTTATATCCATTAAAACCTGAACTACTTTAGAGCTTTGAACACTGACTGAAAATTATATTGTATATAATTTTTGCATTTGTGTGTAAATTACCAACCAAATTTGTTAAATTATGGTGAAGGGTATCTAAAATCAGTTCGACTGACAGAAATTTGTACACTAGTTATTATACTTTATTTTAAAGGCAGTTACTATTGCAACTTCCTGCTGATCGACCCATTTGTGGCAGTAAAGACGAGACGTGGCTGTTGTGTGATTTATGACTGCTGTATACAATCCTCCCAGGGTAACCTATAAAAAATTCCATCATTAGTCAAATTAGGTCCCGGCAATTATTATTCATGGCATCTTAGTTTAATGTCGTTGTAAACGGACGAATGTCAACCAGCGACAGTGTTGCCAATTTAGGATGATTTCGATTCTGAGAAATAAATACAGTCTTGTCAGAATTTAACATTTTAAGAATCCAGTGTTTTTTTTTTTATGATAAATATTAGCATAAAAATTACGAATTTAGTTCCGTCCTACAATAAATGACTATTTCTACTGAAATAATAATAAAAACCTATTTTTGAAATTCTCGCAAACAACTTTCAATCTTATTTTAAGCTTGAAAACTCGTTTTTATTTTAAACTCTGTGTACCCGACATCAGCTGTTTCATGTAAACAAATAAAAATTACAAATAAAAAAAAGTTTGAAATTCCACTTCTAATTATCTCAATAAGATACTTCAACCAACAACATTGTAAGGAATCATGGGACAAACCCCTTATATTTCATCCATTTTCTCTCTCTCTCTCTCTCTCTCTCTAATGGTGGCATTTTCGGAAAAGAACACAAAAATCCCCAAATATGTATGTGTTTATTTTGTTTGGAAATGAACACAAAAACATCACAAGCTTTCGCCAGTTTACCGTTCGAAATTGTTCAATTTCGTTAAAGCTTTAACGAACGATCCTTTCGTTCCTTGTGTCCTTTGGACACAAAAAAATTTTATTCTACTTGCTCAAAATCTCTGCAGTATTTATTAAAACTTCGGTGAAATTCAAAAATTTATATGAATTTGCAAAAATTTCTCCACTAAATTATTATTAAAAAATTAACTTCATTTCGTGGTCAAAGAGATGATTCTGTGTAGTGTAGTTCTGAATTTACATATATTCCGAAGGAATGAGTACGAAACCAGCCTTTAGAACAAATCTCGCCAAACAACAGTTACATTCCCGGATTTCGATCTTTTTTAATCATATGTTATTTTAACACTGAAGCCATTCACCTTCCTGGATTTCATTCGTCAAAACAAATGATATATGTACATATATGGGGAACAATTATATGAAGCAGTTAATAAGATTTGATGTGTGCGTCTTGTTACAAACTGCGTTCAAATCATTAAAGTAGCAGGATGCTAAAACACGGGTATCTTTTTGAAACATATGAAATTTTAATACCAACAACTTTTTCCTATAAATACCTTAACAATCAGTGTGTTTCGTACCTCCGTCAAGAAAAATTAGCCGCACCACGGTTGAATGACGTTACAAATATAGTAAACTTACTATCAATTATCTTGGCGATGTGGCCATCTCGGAAGGTATTTGAAGCTTCGTCACAAGACAAGGCAAGATAAATGGTAAATCTGCCGCCTACTGAATTGTCAACAGTGATTAAAATACACTAAACAGTGACATTATTTCGTGGATAAGATATAAATGACAATAAATGTAATATTATTCACAAACAATACAAATTTCTTTTATTTACAGACAAAATCATAATCTTTGGGAATCGGTGATCATCTTTACGCCACAGTAAACACCATTTTGTCGTATTATTGAGGAGTACAATGCTCTCCGACTTATTGAGGCGTATTTTATGTCCGTCTGCATTACAAATACCAAAGTCTCGAAGGCAGATGACACCATTTCCAAGCAGAAGTGCATCTTCATTCTTTTCTAATGGCTAATATACATATATACAACTAAGGGAAATAGCAGTTCTTAATTCTTTTTCTATCGATATTTTGTGGCTGCTCAATTCTGCCTGTGGCCCACCTATACTGCAATAACATGCGACTATTTTGCAAGACCTGGTAAATACAATATGCGTTATGTAGTTGCGGCTACATTTTTGAATATTCGTTGCTTTATAACTCTCGTCAGCTTTTGTGGATGAACTGGAAAAAACTTCTCAAGCATATTTTTGGAGTAGTCGTTAAGCGTCACCTTTTTATGTACATAACACCATCCTAAGATTTTCTAATCTTAAAAAGATTATGTCCAATACAGATTATGTATACATACCACCATATTCATGATAAGGTTGTAGTAAACCTGAAAATCGCACTTTATGAACCGTTTGTAAATTTTTGCAATACTCCTTTAACATTCGTTCTGTACAATTATCCGTACTGTAAACAGTAAAATTGAAAGAGAAGATGCCAAAAGCAGATTCCTTCTGTCAACCTTAAGATTTCGATTTTATGATAACATGTTGACTCGGTTGAAAAGTGGTAATCACTTTTCTTAAATATCTTCTTTTTAGGAAAATGTAATTCATGTAGAAGTGATCAACCCTTCAAAAGTTTTCTCATCCAGTTTAACTTTATTTATTTGTTTAATAAAAACAAATTCATATTTTCAATTGTTAATGGAAAAGTATGTAGAATTCTACTTCAATAACAATATATCTTGCAGTGCATTTAATTTCATCTCATACATTTATTCTGGTGCAGATTTTTTTCTGTTATGCAGATTGATTGCCAAGGAATAGAAATAGATTTTGCAACTAATTATTTTCGCAGTATGCGAATTGAGGCTTTACTGCTGAAATTTTATATTTAGACTTTTTCTTGAGGATAGAGTTAAAGTGTAAGTCAAGTTAGATATTTTTGTTTACAACTATATACAGACTTTTAATGTCAGCCGCTTTATCAATTGGGACACCTTTAGTATTCATATTTTCTTTAGTATTTCCACTAGCATTGACTTTTTTTTCGTCTACGCCTAACTTGTTGACCAATCCTCTACTAAAGTTTCGGACACATTCATCTCGATTTTCCATCTGTATATAAAAGCTTTTAATTGCCAAAATCACTGGTATAAATTAAAAACAAAAATCTTGCCAACACTACGCCTTATGGTACCAACAAGGTAACACGTCTGTCGTTACACATAATCCGCAATTTTTGTGGTCCGACTTCTACTCTGCAAATAATTTCATTTCATTATCTTTCACTCCATAATAAAAATGTTCTGCCACCATATAATTTTTACTTTGAACTGTAGACTTCCATTGCGTTACCACAAGGTGCCAAAATAATTTGTCTTCTATGACCATGCCTAAATTCGAATTAAGTTTCTTGTAACATATAATTACAGCCAAAACATTGTTGTATGCGCTTATGGATAACTTTACTAATATATTTCGTATTTCGTATTTCATGAGGATTACTTTTATTTTTAATCTTTTGAAAAGGCGCAACATACGACTCTCTAAGCTGCAATGAACTTATATAAAATATAAAATTCATAATAAAGAATACGTTTCAGTACCGGCAGCTTTACTACTTGAGTTATGCATAACTTTATTTACTAACACGTTTTTCCAATAGAAAACAGTGTTATCGGAAAATCAGAAAATAAATTTTAATCGGGTTACACGATGACTTATACCTTCACCCAACATCCCTTTGCATTGCTGCAAAAGCGTCTGTATTGCCTGAGCCTTCCTTATTGACAAATACTCTGAATTAACACTCTATACTGCAGTTATTAACAATGAATGAAGGATATGAATCCAGGGCTACGTGGGTTTAACTAGGCAATTTGTATACAGATATCACAATCCACTTATTAAACATTGCATTAAATCTAGGGAGTACCAAAAGGGGAGAAGACGTGACAATGGGTCCATTATAATTTCAGGCACTACCTAGCCAGTGCTTTAACATGTAAAAATTTGACTAAATTTAAGATATAAATATAAGAATATCAGGGCTAAGTCGGCCATTTGTATGGGAGATCCAGAAAAAGCGTGGTTCGCCGGTCGATTTTCTCAAATTTTAGAATTATACAGCAAAACAATGGACAATAAGTTAGTGCGGTCCACGTATTGGGAGTTATAGAGATAACGTGGAATTTCGAAGAATCTCCCGATTTGTATGGGAGGCAGCAGAAGGATGGCTGTAATACAGTCTAATTTCATTATTAAACACTCCCTTAGCAAACCCTTCATATACATATACACTAAATTTGACAGAATTTAATGCAACCGAGTGGAATCGATTAATTAATCGATCTGTTCAGATTGTAGCAAAGGTTATGGGCCAAAACAGTGGACAAAATTCAGGTTGTTGAAACCTACGGATTAGTAGTTAAAGGGGAATTCGAAAGCCTGTTTCTTTGTATGGGAGGTACCAGAAGGGATGGTATTTAGCATATTTACAATCTCCGTCTACGATTCGACAATATACATATGTCACATATCAATAACATCTGCCTTACAAGGGAAAACGACTTAACTGCCGATTGATTGTTTCAAGATACAAAGTGTTTTCCGACAAGTCGCTACTATGAAAATTGTTTATAAATTTCGATATGGACACATACTCGCTTACACCAATGTTTAGAGATATGTAATTTTTCAAAAATCGTTCTTTTGAAAAACTGCTATGACATGAGATTTACGTTTATAAACACAATAGCAACGTATAAACCCGCCTTTGTCCTAACTCCGCTTAAATCGTTTTTCATTGTGACCTACCTTCAATTATTTGTCATAGAATCTCCCACTATTTTCAATTTCCCAACTTTCGAACTGCTCCATATCTTAGTTCGAATTTGTGTAAATATTGCTGCATAAAGATAAAATGAAACTTTAAAGAATAAAGTTTCCTAACAACTAAAGTACAGCGTTATCCATTTAGTGGTTTTTAAACCGCCGATCTGACAAAGCTGCCAGCTGTTAAATACTTGCCATCTGAAGTGTTATGTATTTAGTGAAAGGATTGCCAATTACGAATGTGGATCGTTTAACAACCAAAGAACGCGTAAGAGTAGTTAAAAATTACTACAAAAGTCGGGCATTATGGTGTGATTATGCTCGTCATAAACGACTTACTGTGCTGGAAGCGTTATCGATGTGGTTAGGCCTGTGCACTGCCGCAATGTGCACACTGCTGAAAATATCGCTTCTGTTTGTGAAAGTGTGGCGGATAATCCGAATTTTTCTGGCTTGAAATCGAAGACTATGAACTGGACGATATGTGGTTTCAATAAGATGGTGCCACGAGGCACACACGGCGTTGGCGTTGCCACTTAGGAACATTTTCCCCATGAAAAACATAGTAACATTTTTTTATATACAATTTCACACCGAAAAGTCGACATAGTACCAACCTTTTGACGATTTGTCACCTAAATAGGTAAGAAGTAATCTCTTTACTGCCAGCTAGCTTAATACAAAAAGCTAAACGATTTTCCGCTTAGCTAGCTAAACTTTTTTGCTTAACTTTTTGTCCCAACTTATACGTTACCATGCCGTTTTTGCCAGCCAAAAGTTATCAATCAACGTTAATGAAAAAACGAGAACATATGTCTTTTCCTGCCACCGTATAGAAAAGATAAAGATGTATTTTAGGGATATTTGAAGTTTCCAAAATGTTTACCAACGAATCGAATTGAAATTGTTCTTGTTTAAATTAATTTAAATTCCATAGTTTTTTTTTTTTTTTTTTGTTTTTTGCTAAGTTGTTACATTAAGTGACATTACACATTTTTTTTATTTAACTATAATATAAATACTACTATAACAAATTTCAGCAATTTTTAAATTGTCAATTTTGCCAACTTTGATCTGGCATCCCTGACAATTAACTACACCAATGACAAACGCTGCTGCTTTCTACTCCCTCACTGTTCACAAATACCTCATATCTGGCAACGCCATCGCAGCAAAAGGCGGAGAAATGCGCGGTTTGTTTGTATTTGTTCTACGCTCACTTGAAACCACAACAACAATACCAAAAAGCATGATAAACTCACCACTAGACCAGCAGTAGCAGAAAACAAGAAAAATTAAGAACCAGCCAGCCATTAAAAAATATGAAGACTGCTCCCTCCTTCAACGATGTCATAGGAATTCCCACACAATTTTTAATGAATATTGTTTAAATCAATTTAATTTATATGTTAAAGTTAAAACTTAAGCTTCGTACTTGTAGCACAGTAGTTTTTTGAGGGAAAATATCAATGTAATAAGCGACGATGTTGGGAAACGACGAACGAACACAACGACCGTATGGCAAAAAGAAACGACAGTGCACAAACAAGCAAACGCGGCTAAACTCACAAGACGAATGATGAGGGGAGAGCGCGACAGTGACGAGGTTCTCCACAGCGACTTTACGGTGTTAAATTTATATTGATAAAAACTGTTTTCCTTTTTAACAAAACACAAAAATATGCACTTTCTTCGCAAGGATAGATTGGTGGATAGCGAATTTCCCTGCACAGGTTACGTTTTGTTCAACCTTCCTTCTTATTCCATGTTTTCAATCGTCTATACTTTTGGCAGTTGTTTGTCCCACTTTCGTTGTAGCTTTTAAACACGATTTTCAATTAAATGCACTACAAATTTTGTACGTAAATTCCCAACGATCGTTCGCGAAATTATTGTGGATTAACTTTAAACATATTTCTAATAAGTTTCAGCACAAACTTCTGAAATAAAAAAAATCACAAACGATTGCAACACGACGCGTTTTTACTCTACACGAATCCAATAGCAGCAGAGCAATGGGTAGAGGTGACAAAAGATATCAAGGTATTGCCAGCACCAAAAATTTAAGGGAACCGAAATAACACAATACAATATCACGAGTGACCCATTCTAACAAATGGGAAAGGAAACAAATGTTTAAAAAAAATCATGTTTTATGAGCAAATATGTCCATAAAACGGCATATATCGTCGATAATTTTTGGGAACATTTGTTGTGTGAAATTCTTCACGAAACGCTACCCAAAATAGTACAAACTAAAAGTACACCAATTAACGCGGTCTTATTCTATAACTATTGTTTACTACACCACAACTAAAGCCTAAACGATGGAAATGCATGCATGTACACAATATTTTCAAAAAAATATGTGCGGAGATATATTTACTTGAATTAGGAAAAACGCTGAAAACCATATATTGAAAAAGTACAATTAAAATTATTGAATACAGCTTTCATCTCTAAATTATGTGTGTGTCACTACCGGAAAAATAGTAGCCAGATTCCAAAAATATTATCGCCGTTTTTTTGGGGCCGGTGAATACCTACAGATTTATTCGACAAATTATACCCTATTTGAAACAAAGACAAATGTTTGTCAAAAAAGAACAAGTAGCGTTTAATCTAGTGGACCAATTTGTAAGTGAGTCATCCTCTTAAGACATGTAAACGTATAGACAAATAACTGTTCTCTCCTCCTTCACACCCATGAACCTTTTCTTGATGGAAAATGTAATTGGTTTCCAAGACTAAAAGCGGAACAGCTTAACATTTGTGCATCATACATCGGTAAACTTCCGAAATGAAATAGTAATAAAACAAGAACAATTTCATAATTTTGCTATTATAATATTGGACGTATTACGACGTAAAAACATAAGTAGTTCCAATTTAAGTGTTGGTAAGCTATACAAGAAATGTGTCGTGGAATTTTTTCCTCGTGAAAAGAACATAGAACCTAGCTTGAAGGCTGATGCTATGATACTTGTAAACTTGTGAAACTTTACAATTTTGCAAATATACTGTCCAACACATTATGGCTTAAAAAGATAATGCGGCTGTAATGAGGCTAAATTTGCCAAAAGCGAATAATGCAACGTGGAATTTTTTCCTCGTGAAAGAAAATAATGCCTAGCTTAAGTGGAAAGGGTCCGAGAATGCACATGTAATGCACATGTATTCTTTATAAAAAACGAAAATTTTGTTTGTTTTGTGTCCATCAATCTTTATGTGGAAAAACACACTTGGTTTTTAAATATATGAACCCATTTTCTTTCAAAATGATAAACATTTCCGTAATGGTCGTGTAACATAAACATCTCTGTATCATCTAAATAAAAAATACCGAGACTTTAAGTAGCCGTGTTGTTTATAAGAAGTATAAATACACGGTTGTTTAAAGTAAAAATTTGAGATATTTTCCTTAGTTCCAAACCTCAGAAATCTAATAATTGTTCACTTTACTAATTTTTACAATTGGTACTAACATGCCCTCAACTATCACAACAAGTAGCAATCTGTAAGTCCCAATAAAATGATTTTCAGCACATATCATATGCTTCCTAATTGTTTCCCTAGATGTTAATACGTCAATAAACAAATGTATAGCATTGGTACTAAAATGTACAAAACAGCCAACTGTGCCATCCCTACAGTTAAATGACATATCAATCGTTTACATTTTTGACATTTGTTAAGCCATTCAAGGGCTGTTTGGGCTCTGTTAGCACAAAGTGTGGTCGCTATTGTACTGTTTTGTGTGAACTGGGAGCTGAACTATTTTTACAGTCGGAATTTTCAAAATATTAAGTTCTTAAATATGACCACATTGCGACCTTTCACTTGTGATGACCTATTTAAATTCAATAACGTGTAAGTAACGCCTGTGCTTAATACATCATAATCTGTGAAATTAAAATATTTTGTTTCATGTGTAACTTCGCTTGTCCTCTTGCTGCTCATGGTTCCGATAACAGTAATTTTGATCCATTAACAGAAACATATGGACTCTCATTTTATACACAGTATCTGGCGAGGTGGCCAGAGTTTTTCCAACTGGCTGAGTCGCCGAGTGGACAAATAATGGGTTACAGTGAGTATAATATCTATGTTACTTAGGTTTGCGGGTGATCTCTTTGTATCATTTTTAGTAATGGGGAAAGTTGAGGGCCATATGGATAATTGGCATGGTCATGTTACGGCACTAACAGTGTCTCCGGATTACAGGCGCTTGGGTTTGGCAGCTCTATTAATGCACTTTTTGGAAGACGTTTCGGAAAAGTAAGTTGTGTATATCCCGAACGGTTGGGCTTAAGACAGCGCATTCTAAAATATTCGTTTCCAAAACTGTTCGTTATTGGACAATTTGTGTCGTCTGTGCATCAAGCGTTTCGTTATAGAACAGTTTGTGCATCAAACGTTTCGTTATAGAACAGTTTGTATACCAGAAGGTTCGTTATGGAACAGTTTGTATACCAAAAGGTTCGTTATAGAACAGTTTGCATACCAAACGGTTCGCTATAGAACAGTTTGTATACCAAACGGTTGTCGCTATAGAACAATTTGTATACCAACAGTACGTTATAGAACAGTTTGTGCACCAAACTCTTTGTTATAGAATGCTCATTATGCAACAGTTTTTGAGGCAGATGTTGCAAAAGAATTTAATGAAACGGGATATGACTTCTGCTTATTTCCTCAAATTTTTGTCTTCCCAACTTTTGGTTTGGAATAGGTCGGGCAAAAGCTCATCGATTTATTTCCGGACTTTTCATAAAAATGCGTTTTTTTTTTTTGTTTTTCCTTAGGAAACGTGCTTATTTTGTGGATTTGTTCGTACGTAAAAGCAATAAAATTGCCATAAACATGTATAAAAATTTGGGCTATATTATATATCGTACGATATTAGATTATTATTCGGGCGAACAAGAGGAGGATGCCTATGGTAACTTATAATTTGTATACTCCAATGAAATCAGTATTTCCAATAAATTGAATATAATCTTTATAGATATGCGGAAAGCTTTGTCGAGAGATGTGGAAAAGAAATCAATAATACCTTACACACAGCCAGTACGACTGGAAGATTTGATGTGCCTTGATATTAATTAAATGAATGATTGAATGCCCCGTGTCCGATTTTTTGAAAGCAATATATACAACTTGTTGGTTTTTGTTGTTTTCACTCTTACGTTTATGATGGTTTTTATCCAAGAAACTTCACATTTAATTAAATCCCTGTAACACATATCCTTGGCAAGAAACCTTATTGTAACTAACCAAATTTCTAATTTCTGATGATTTGAAGTTTTGTTATTTTGAATGTTTATTGAGGATCTTTCTCTTATCTCCCAAATCGAATTTTTTGAACTTCTCTACAATTTAAGACGATTTTACTTGTCCCTTTTTATTTTTAAACAAAAAAAGTAAATAATCTATGAATTTCTTTCTGTGTGTGTTAATGCTACCACAAAAAGGTAAATAATATTTTGATTTTTGAATTATTTTTCTATTAAGGATTTCTTAGCTTGACAAATTCTAATGCCTATCCTTTTTTTAAACTTCGCAGGTAACCAAAACGGAGCTGCGTCATTACATGGACTCTACAGATTACTTGTAATTTATACTTGTATAAGATCAGAGTGAATAATTACTTCCATTTGGCAATATAAGTTTGAATTGTTTAATGCCATATATAAAAAAAGTTAATGGTAAAAATATAAAAAAGTAGTTGCACATTCAATTTGTATTTGATCAATTGTCGTAGGTGTGGAAGGATGATGGAACAGTATATTAATTAAAGCGTTGATTGTAGGCACAAGAATGATATTTTTCTTTTTTATATATATTGAAAAGTATTAAAAACATGTTTCGGTAGTTATTTCATCTCTATTGGATATATTTCAGTGGATGTTCCATCTGGTACCACGCTGACTTTTTGAAACTCCATATAAAAAAATGGTTATAAAATTTTACGGTACAATTGCTCGCTACAGTCAGATTTTTGCGCTTGGATAATTTTGTTACAGCCTACGGCATATTTTTTCGTCAAAGTATGTTCATCAAAATATTGTAAACTATGTGAAATAGAATAATAATAAAAAATACACAAGTTTACAATTTTGCTATTGTTCCGATTTTAGTGTTGGACAATGTTTCGTGAAATTTTTTCCTCGTGAAACCAGCAGAAACCATATACTCGCATGTTTCCTAACAGTATATAGACATAATAAAAAAATGCAGTGCAATATGCTTAAACACGGTCACAACAAGTATTGCCATAACTTGATAATGAAAAATCCAAAATTTTCGAAAAAAGCCAAAAATAAAACGGAAAAAATTTTTAATAGGTTGATGTAGTTTTAAATGAAGTACATCAATTTTAAAGGCGTTTTGTAAGATTAAACTTGGCTAATGAGATCTTTATACATACTAAATGTTCTTGCATGATAAGATATATATTTAAAATTCAATTCGGTTCAAGAATTCATTAGAATTACAAGAAAATGTAATGTTCATTCTATCTTCATCATTTCCTTTATTTTAAAGCGATCAAAATAACAAAAATTCTATTCTAATTGGGTTTAGATAATAAAATGTATACTTGTGTCGGATAAAACGAATAGAAATATCTCGTTGCATGAAAAGTGCATCATTGATTTGAATATTCTTAACCAAACCGAACTTATCTAAATTGATACAAAAATCTACGATAAATAGTAATTTGAAAGAAAAATTTAATAGGCCAGTCTACGTTTGAACCGATGAGTTGATTTTTTTTGCGTTTTTTTTTACTTGAAGTGATTTTACTCTGGGGAATAAGGATAATGTTACACATTCTACACAAAGATTTCAATGTCGCAAGTTCCCATTAGAATAACTTATACTATTCTACTTCAGAAAAAATTCTCCAAGCTATTTCACAGCAAAATAAAAAGCTGTTTAAAATATCTCAACGCAATGGCTCGAAAACTAGGGTTCTGAATCAGAAATTCTTTAATTAATCCCCGGAGACAATTTTTCAATGCCAATTTTGCCCGCTAAATAGGTTGAAAAAATCTAGGCGGAAAAAGATAAATTGGCAACGCTGATTATAACGAACTGTGCTTGCAAAGTTTGAAGTCTGCATGAAAAACAGCAATTAAAATACCGAAATACGATTGAATAAGAATATCTCGAAAATAGGCCCATTTTGGATATTTCAATATTTCTAATAGCAGCTTGGAGATAGATAAGGTAATAATTCATTCGAGCATGCATTCTGATTGCTTTTCGATAATTTTTGGCTCAGCTACTTAATTTCGTCTTTTGAAGATATCATGATTTATTGTCGTTGTTGTATCAGCGCGGCTAGTTTCATACTCAATATGCCAGGGAGAAAATTTATGTATTCACAATTATTATTTTCTGCCAGACAGGCTAATATGGCGCAGATCCGCTACGCTCTGCGGCCGATTAAATAAATGCACTGTATCATGCGGGGTTTGGTGGCACTTGATAACTTAGCATACTGGTAAATTCTGACTATAGTTGGGCCAGAGTTGCCCCAATTCATTGTTGACAATTGGTGGCGGATAAACATTGAAGATTCGATTGTTTTTGAAACTAATGGATATTGTTCGCAAGATGAACGGCACTGTTTCTGGAATATCCACACAGTATTTTAAGAATGTGTCAAGGGGAGAGGATCTTCTAACAAGATTTGATGATATTATGACCGACCGTGGCGTAATGGTTAGTACTCGCGGCTATCGTTTGCATGATTGCTAGTTCAAACCCGCATATAGCTACATATCATGGTTTGCGCTGCGATCACCTCGATGTGTCTGACGAACATTTCCAGTAGTCGTCAAGTCTTGTAAACGCTTCTCAAACTGTGACGTTCGGAATCGTCGTTAAACTGTAAGTCCCGTTGAGTGAGTCTAAAAATATATTGCGTGTAAGCCCACTGAATGTGAGAAGCTCTCCCATCTCACATTCATGAGACGCCAGGGAATTTGTTTAGTTGGGTTGGTGACATGCCATTAAAAACTCTTGTTAACAACGTATCATGTTATTGCACATTCTGTACCCGAGTTTCCTCGTGTGGATGGTTAATATTTATCATTCTTATATATCCGGTTACTATGCTGAATACATGTGAAAATTGGAGGGAACTTTTCTTTAGAATAAATTGAAAAGACCGGGAACTTTCTTAAGAACGTTATAATATATATTTTTATTTGAGCATTGATGTCTAACAAAAGGGTGAGCTTCAACTTTCAACTGATCGATCTTTATGTTTTGGGTTGTAGTTATGATTACGTCTCCGATAAGGACTTGTGGCAGCTAAGTGGTCAGTGCAAAATTTGCGCGTATGCTGATGACCTACTTATCATGGGTGAGGGTAGGTCTTGTTCTGTGTTGGAACAATGGGTCTTGGCCATGATGGCAATAGTTAGGCAACGGTAATAAAATGTCGGGGAAACATTTTCCCGCAAACCGTTAGTTTGCTTGGCTGATTGGTCTGTGCTCAGGTGTGTCCCTGAAGTGAAGTACTTAGGCGTTGGCATGGGAAAGTTTATGAACTATTTGCCTCATTGGGATATGATGCGAGGTCAGTTGATCAGCCTTGTTGACCAGCTTAGATGTGTGCTTAGGAGTGACTGGGCTTAGCGGACGACCTGTTCGTATCGTTTATTAGGGGCTGTTTGTTGCCATGCCAACTTATGCGTCTCCTGCGCGGTACGAGTCGAGTTCGGTTATCGTGGTGTTATTGGCTTGTATGCTAGTGTGTCGAGAAGTATCGACCCTTCAGTTACTGATGGATCCATCCCGCTGGATCTTGTTGTAATTCGTCGTGCGACGGAATTTAAGGCCACAAAAGTGTATGCACTAGCGGCAATGGACTGACCCATTGAAAGGATGGAGAGCTTGAGTAGGGCTAAGCTTAGGGGACTCTTAGACGAATGTGTTTTGTCGCGATGGCAAACACGTTGGGAAGAGAGAACGGACATTCAGAAATTTGCAAGATGTTATGTTCATTGAAGGAACCCCTGATTTTGGTTTCAGCAACTGTCTTGGTTTTTTACTGGCGGAACATGGGTAGTTCAATGTCTTTCTGTATGAGAGAGCTCCGTCCGATTGCGAGTTGGGCAATTGCGGTGCACCAGTCGAAGATTGGCGGCATGTGTTGCGCGAATGTCCCTTATATGCTGATATAAGGCAGCTTCAGGGATTAGCGATATTTAGGTCAGGTGATGGCTGGATATGGAGTTTGTTTCCAGAGAGCTTGTTCGGCTTAGGGCCACTGCTATTTAGTTGTGAGGGGTTAGGCGGCTGCAAGACTGTTTGGATCGGGCTAATCCCACAATCTTGTCCAGCTTGACGATGATAACTATTGTTTGTTGGGAGTAACTCGGCCGCAAGATTTCACGAGATTGAAATCTTTCACGGGGGGTGAAAAGGACTAACACGTGCTGGGTTTCGAGTTCGTGCCTTGTTCATCTGCGTCTTAGAGATCTCTCGGAAGTACAGACGGGCCTGGGAATGTCACGTCAATATCACATGGTTGCCGTTCAAAGTCGTCGAGCGGAAGGGATCTGAAGCATTTCCCCGTCTCCCACCAGTGAGTGTACTGCATCCTTGCAAGGTAGTATCGACTGTTCCAGCTATTTGGGACTCCACAGGCATGTAAAAAAATCCAAGTCTGTAATCTTTTGTTGCATTGCGAAGAATCCCGTGAAGTATGGTGTATAAATCACAATTTGGTAGTAGTTTAGCTGTGCAGCTCCCACCGGTGGGTTGGGCATGATGAGGCTCCGGGGCGGAGTTCCCTCCTAAACATTTGGTGTTGAACCCATTGTAGGAGCGTCACGCGGTTTTTTTAGAGCTCAAATATGGAGTTGCATTGCAACCTGTTCCTGGAGACCCAGAGGGTAACAGAAACGGTAAGATAAGCCTCACCTTCGTCAATGTGGATTATGTTCTATACTAGCATCCCCAAAACTGTCGACTCCTATTCCTAGACAGTCTAATTTTATTTGGGTGTCTTAAGGGAGCGCTGACAATTTCACTGTAATATGCCTGGTATGAACATATGTATTATGCGTCCAGGAGGTAACGAGCGACACAATGGACTTACACGATGATAACTTCGGAATGTTAAAATGGTGTCTAGGTTAATCAGTAATTTTAGTGCTGATGTCATAAACATTAACACTTGAACTAAATATAGTGATGCCGTCTGTATGTGTCACCCTTTAGAGTCCTTAAGGGGCAATTTCGCAAGATATAAGTTGAAGGGTGTTGGTAAGAGGTTGTGGCGCGCTAACCTTCACCTTGCGGCATTTCGACTTCTATTCTCTAAAACTATAAACTCAACGAGCGTCTGCTTGTTCTGTTAATGTATATGCCCAGCCATCGTTTTATGCAATTTGGAAAGTGGATATAACGTGAAATGTGCTCCGATAACGTCTTCATTAGTGTTATCAAGTAATTGAAGGGATGAAATCTATAGGAATGTTAAAAAATATGCCACCTAAATCGGTCTCCTCTATTAGTCAATGGTACTTAATCCTGTAGGACTTTGTCGGCAGAAGAGACATCGATCTAGGCCCCCTGTGTTACCGGCAGAACATAAATATTCAGTATGTTATGTTTGTCGAGGAAGTTATCTCTCAGAATTATTAATCGCGCGCGGGTTTTCGTGTCTGATGGTTTTAGATAATGCTGCCCGGTGTAGTACCTCTTTTGCATTTACTATGGACGTGCTATCAGCAATAAGTGGCACAATTTGGTGGATGTCCATGCAATAATTTCTAAAGTCCTTTCGGATGTGTAGAGAAGGAGGATTGAGATGATTGGGCCGGTGATGAGCCATTAAAAACTGTTTTGTTAATAATTTGTACTGCTGTTTGACTGGCAACACATTCGCCACCTCTTATATATGATTTACATTTGCCTTCTTGAGACATCCAGTTGCGATGCTAAGCACATTGTTCTGTACAGTTTGTAAATCTTGCTATTGTATGTCATTAAGAAAGGAATATCGAGCGACCAATAGCTTTATACGTTATAGTGATTATCCCTAGGAAATTACAGCCAAAGATTTAAAGACTTTGTCTTTGTCTTTGTTTCGAGAAATTAATGCGACTGTCATAGACTACACCAAGAATCTTGGGTGCTGAACCGTGGATGTGAGCATGTCGCTAACTGTGGGGTCTAAATCAATCCAGTAATGCAGCCACTTACATTTGCAAAACAAAGTTTGGTAACCTTCCGATGCTTGCTAAATTGCACTGAATTTGATGCAATTGAATGAAAGTTTGGGTATAGGAATACGTGGGTTAAGTTAGTGGCTATCCGTTCGATTTTTCAAATTTAGCCTATGTTATTACGCCAAGATTTAAGTTTGTGTAGTCTGAGGATTAGGGTTACAGGGGAAAAATAAACTTCCGATGCATCGGCCAATTTGAATGGGAAGTATCAGAAGGGACAGATAGATATACCTCATTTGCAATCCACGGCTACGATGTAGCAAAACAATAAGCTGTGCAAAGTTTTAAGTAGCAATTGTAAATGCTACTTTATTATCCTTAGTAGTCCTCCAGGGGTGTTCATAAAGAACTCTATCGATAATATCGGAAGAGGAATTACCATCATAATTCGAAGTTTGGAATGTACCGCGTGATTCCATGCCAGATATTGCCAAATTTTACTGCTTACCAGCAAAATATTAATCTGCTCATAGAGATGATCCTTGAAACGGTTGTACCCCACCCCTAGAGAACTACTATCGTTCCCTCGTCCATGCTCAATGGGGTTCTCGTAAGAGACAATACTGTCGTCCTCTTGTTCTTGCCTAATGCTGTTTCCATAAGTTTTTAGGACCTTATTCATGTTGTCCGTGACGTACGCAACGCGTTTGGAGAATGTAAAGCGATTGCTAAGCGTAAAATCTAAAGAGGCTGTCCGAGAGTCTTGGAGTTATTAGGCATTGGGATACTGCTACTATTGACTGACATATTTAATTCTGTCCTTGTTTTTTGATCCAACAAGTTAACAGCGAGAATGAATTTAATTTACACTGCAAAAGTGCACCCGATGAGAAAATAGGTCAAATATCCCTGTAGGGCTATAGGTAATTTTGAAAGATAAAGATTGAAGAGTATAGGGTTTACTGAGATCGTTGGACAATCAGGTTTTAAAATCATTTGGAACAGATTAGTCTAAGGTATCTTGATGTAAAATCAAGTAGACGATTATGTCAGTCCCTAGCTAGATCTAGAGTCGCAATAATGACTCATTCATACCGTCTGCTTTGATTGGGACAATTCGCGATGTGGGTGGTTACCATGTTCAGCACTTTCGCTGTTGTTGTAGCATGCCAGCTGATTCTAAGAAGAAAAGGTTAATCATCTGCTATAATTATCTGTGTATACGTACGATGTTGAGATCTAAAATAATAAGTCGCCGCGTCATGGCTTTGTTAACCTCTATGGACAGTTAATACATTTGGAGGTTGGTTACAAAGTTGACATGCAAACAAATACTGGTACGTCAACAATGTATTACCGGTATTACCTGAGTTTCCTTGTGCAGATGATGTGCCATCACCATACAAAAAAAATGATGTCGGAGAGTTTCTCACATTAAGTGAGCTTACACGCATTCTACTTGTAGACTCACTTAACCTGCAGTTTAACGATGATTCCAAACGTCGGTTGAAAAACCTTTATTAAACTTTTAATACCACTCGAAATGTTCACTTGGCATAATAGCCGCGTGCCACGCCTGGTCGCCGCTAAAACCCGATAAGAAATTATGAATCAATCTACCAGCCGATCGAAAACTGTTCACTGTTGCAGTGCATATCAAGACAGCGTTTCACATCATTTGGCAGATCGAAGTGTAAGACGTCCTGAATCGCGTGATCAACAGTGTCGAAGACTTTCGACAAGCCTAGGACAAAAAGAATAGTCAGTTCGCAGTGACAGTTGTACCATCCAATGCCTTCGTAGTGATATACACTGCCCTGAAGCCAAGTTGACGATAGACAAGCGTGAAGTACTGGTTTTTCACGAAGAAATTTTTCTTAGTTGGCGACGCCAATCCCTTTTTTTTCAACACTGGAGTAGGAATAATTTACATTTGCACGATATATGTATATTCGGTAATATATTGAAAACGTAATGCTTGAAAATGAAATAGTAATAAAAAGACTCAAGACAAATATATTGCAAATATATTAACGAACATATTCTGACTTAAAAATATCAGCAATTCCCAAAATTTTTTCAATTTGTTCCTCGCGAAAAGAATAAAGTACTCAGCTTTATAGTTGAATTTTTTTCTCGGTACTGTACTATTAGTACCGTATAACGCCCTGAAGAAATTATTTACAGTAGCAAACATCTTTCCTTTTTAAATAGATTGAGCTACGGCCTGCATGCTTGACGCAGTCTAATACATATTTTGCCACATCGTCTTCCAATCCGACCAATCCAACGAAATTCAATTTTTACTTTGTAATTCGTAATTGGCCGCATTAATCTAAATTGTTGTCCATTTCATTGTAGTAGAATGCTTAGCACAAGTCGAAGTTTACAAAAATAACTGACTTAAACCATTCATCCTAACGTTCATATGTTTCATTAGATTGCACTAAATTTTAATTTAATTTTAATTTATTTATTCAGGATTGTAATTTTAAGCGCTAAGCCCTAAGATGTAAACTTTATTTACATCTAGAATTTAGTAAACTTAGATCGGGAATTTAACTGCATTGCCACACTTCTTCTGGTAGTTCCTATACAAATTCGACAAATTTGATAACGTTTCTTCTTTTTGTGGACGGTAACTAATACATAAAAAACCCAAGCACAAACTGCCAGTATTACCGTAAAAGGACATTGAATGAATATATGCGTATGACTGTCTAACCGACTGAAATTTCTCTACTGCTTATAGAAAGAAAGTTTTTTGGTACAATTTACAATATTGCTACTACATTTTCCATCTCTGGCGAGCATTTTGTAAGTATAGCAGAGAAGGAACAAAAGAAAGAAAGTATCTTTGTGATTCGTCGAAATTTGTATGATTGTTTACTTTGTGACTGACTAAAAGCAGCACTAGGTATTGAGAGAAATGATAAAACCAAAGAGGAATTGTTGAAATTAATACAAACAATGCCCGGCAACAAATGTAGTATAGCATCATCATCATCATAGCATTTGTGGCTGGTTGGCAGGCAGGCAAGCTTGGTAATATGTGTGCTACAATATAATGCCTGAACATCACACCGCATGCGACAATGTTTGTTTGACATCATCGAGAGTGGAGGGAGGCACTGCTCGTATAATAATTGAAACCCGCACCAAACCAAAAATGCTGCGACGATAACTTACCGTTTTGGGATCTGTGATAATTCGTTGATGGCATCAAACCAAATCGAATCGAACGAAAACTTTTCATATTCAAACGCGTGTTGAGTGGAAAAAAAAATTTAATTTTTTTTCGTTTCGTTTTTTAATCTACAATCGATTGTCATTCAATCCCGAGTTCATATTACACGCATATGAAATGTCCAACCACTATTTAAGAAGACCAAAGTGCACTAAACACCAAAAGTCTGTAGTAATCGCAAAAAGCGTTTTTAAAAGCACCTTCTGATTAGAGTTATCAAAAACCTGGCCTACCCAAAAGCAAAACATCATCTCGGCTGTTTCGAAAACTGACTTTTTGATAAACTTGTATGAAACTGGTCTCTTGATATCTCCTTCAAGAAACCGGTTAAGGTTTCTATTTTTGTCCATTGTATTGGATCTGTCTGGAGATGGACACGATTCTCCTATTCCAGTCCACTGTTTTGACTGTTCCTTAGTCTCAGGTGTGAAGTGGTCATGTCTCATCCATGGTTATAAATCGACGCAAAAATTCGTATAGTAGAATCTAACTCGGCTTTAATATTGGTTGGGCTGAGACCTTTCAAATGGAAATAATGAATTGCATAACGATGACCAATTTTTTCCATGTTTACAAATTCACTGAGGTCGTTTACTTTTGATGACGTAAATTAAAAAAACTACGTGGCGCCTTGTCGGATAGTTTCGGCCCGCGATTGTAGCGATGCCATTTCGGATGCCTCCTGTACAAGTTAACCGATTCTCCGAAGTTCAATGTAATTTCTAATTACTAAACTGTAGTAGCTTAGAATTTTGTTTGTGGTATTGATTTACAATATTTTGTAAACTTTGCAAAAAAAAAAAAACCAAACAAGTAGTCACACGCCATCTGTTATCTTCCATACCAATGACCGCAGTCAAATTTGCCACTCATCATGCGTTGAACTAAGTTCTAAGAAAGAAAATAGAGAGCCTTTTTGTACATTCCACACAAACTGAACGGTTATATTATTGTATTGCATAATAATACTTTGCAAAATTTAAAAAAAAATCGACTGATAACCGCGCCCTATCTTGTAACTCTTCCAAATTTCATAATTTAAACCAAATATATCCTAGATTCATTCAATTTAAATAATTTAGGCACTAAAATTAGTATGTCGAATGAAAAAGAACTGCATTATCTCCCCCCTGTACACAAATTGGACGATTTAGCAAAAATCAATGTTCAGAATGTTACAACTTTGCTTCTTTTATTACATACTTACATTTTTATACCAACCTAAAAAGACATTGCGTGAAGATCAGTAATGCCACCTTACATATAGTTACACATTTTATGTGTAAATTTTTGGTATCATGTGTAGCCAATGTGTAATTTATGCGTCATATGTACGTCACAAACGTGCATTAACTAGACTTACACATGATATAAGATTAACTGCACGTATCACCATTCTTTTGTGGAAAAGTCAGCAACAAAAGCCCGTGAAAGTATCTGATTTGAATACATCAGTAGATTTGGCATCCTGGTTGTAAGGAAATCTTAAACCAGTTTGACAGACATGAATGATTCCAAAGATGTGGCCATCGCCGATAGCACTTAATTGGACCAAATATATCCACATTTACAGTCATAATAGGAAAGACAACCGACATAATTGTTGTTGTTGGAATTCCGAAACTTCTAAATGCAGAGCAATTACTAGAAATAGAATAGTAAAAATTGGGAATTTGGTTGAGTTTGCTGATACCGTCAATGCTAAGTTTGGACAGTTCAATTCGGTGGGAAGGAGAGCTGCCTTGTTTACCTTAAAAAAGCGATCCAGAGAAATTAGCCCAGTTGTTGTTTATTCATCTTCTAATTTATTTCATTCGATAAAGTCCAAGCCGATAGAAATAGGAGGATAACATTTTACATGACATATTCATATTCAAATTGGTGCAGTAGACAAAACTTGCCATACAAGGACCATATCAACATCCGGCAAGTGTGTCTTTTTGAACCCACTCCTTACTTGAAAGCGAATTATTTATTTTTAAAATGAGACTTAAAAATGAACTTATGAAAAAGGTACTAAATCAAAAAGAAAGGTAAATCAAAAAGAAAACATTGTCCAGAAGTTATTCCTTTTTTTTTTTTTTTTTTTTTTTTTTTTTGAAAGCAGAAATAAGTCTCCGCCATTTTATAAAAGATGGAATCACCAATAAGTTATGGTTGAAAGTGTCAGATATGAAATATTATATTGTAAGGTTGGGCATATAGGCAACATCATAATCGTGACAATTTTGTACCGGCATCATATATTTTTTGTTCGGAAGTTTTGAGTCATAAGAGTCATACGGGGTAACTCTATTCCTATATTTCGAGATCGCTTTTAGGAGGAGAAACCGTGAATGGTTTTAAAAGTTTAAGAACGGCGAGTTTGACGTCGAAGATAAAGAACCTAGCACAGCAACGAAAATGTACAAAGACGCCAAATTGGGACCATTATTGAAAGAACATCCGTTCAGAAACGGAATAAGAATTTGTAATTATATTGTGAATAACTAAACTAAAATCATTGAGAGCGACTAGAAACGAAGGATTTTGATTTCCATATCAACAGATGCTCAAAAATGTTGAACGTTGACGTTGAACGTATAGTCACTGGAGATGAATCCCGAAGAAGAGGAAATCATCACAGGCAAACCTAATATTCATGGAAAACAATTTATATTGTGTATTTAGTGGGATCAACTTGGTTTTATGTAATATGAATTGCTCAAAGAAAAACCCGCCCACTACTACTGAAGAAACCAGAAAAATATTATCTTGCATGATGATAAGTTGAAATCTTTTTTAAAATGCCCATCGTAATCACCAAACATTGCCCCTTCCGATTATTAATTATTTCAATGATACGTGAACTGCCTGAGCAACGCTTCACATCACGTGAAGAAACTAAAAATTGCGTCGATTTCTGGACAGGCTGGACAGAAGTAGCGTTCACATGTTATGAGAAAGATCGATAAAAATAGTGACCACCGATGGACAATATTTTGAATAGCACGTCTCAAAATAAATGATAAATTTTTGACAAAAACAAAAAAATTCGTGAATTTCTTTCCCTAAAAATAAGATTTCCGCTGGTGATTTCGTGTATATCCATAATTTTCCAAATCCCATGTGTAAATTCGATTTTTATGGGTTGTTATTGTGACAGTTCCGTTGGTTACAGTCTTTCTCAGCAAGAAGTGAACAAGTGACACGTAAGTAGAATATTGTTTCGCTGAATGATAGATGGAATATGATATGTTTAAGTGTGGGTGGTCAATGGTACTTAATTATGTAGACCTATGAGGAAAATTAAAAACAAGCGCTGTGTCATGAGGATTTCGTCGGCAAGAGGGGCATTGATTTAACTACCTATTGATACTGAATAATTATTAATTAATTAATTGATATCAATTATTAAGTTAATTGCACCAAAATGGTTCTCCTTCGCCAAGGGAGTTGCATTTCAGAATTAGCTTTCGCTGGAGGGTGTTTATCAGGGACTATTATAATTGCAGCTATTCATAACCTCGAATACAGCTGCCCGCCGTGGTGTCTTTTGTGCGGTTGTGATAGGCGTGCTGTCAATGATATAGGGCACAATATGTTGGATGTGCATGCAATTGTTTGTAAATGTGTCGAGGAGAAGAATCTTCATGTTGACGATCGACGTTTGCCATTTTGGCATACCCAGTTACATTATGCATGTATAACTAACAAAAGAAGTCCCTACTGAGACTGCGTAGTTTATAATTAGGCGACAAATAATTCAATTTTTTTAATTTTCATTTCATTTATTGAACAGTCTTGTAATTTAAAGCCTTTTGGCCAATATTAAACAAATTACAAAATGCATAAAATAAATACTACTTGAATTTGGAAAGCAAAATATAACTTAGAATATAAAATTAAATTAACTAGTAACTAATTTTGTAGTGATTATCTCTTTTTTCTTGTCCACGAAGTTCTTTGAGGACTTTGCTCCTTTATTTCATCTTGTCTTTGGCTACACTAAGAACCCTGGGTACGATTATGTTTCTGAATGTGGTATCTAACTCTATCCTGACCTTTCTAGCTCATTAAGAGAAATGAGATGGAAAACGGCACTGTTGATTTAGATATGTAATTGTAAATTTCGGTCCTCAAGGAAGGTAACCTCGCAAGATAAAGATTGCATAAAATGGAGAAATAACTCCCGCTTTACGGTACTCTTAGGGCACTGCTACACGTTCAATATACATATATTGAGCGCGATCCAATATCGCGAATATTTATTGAACGTGTAACATCCGGTATTGATGGATCGCGGTCCATATCGCAGAATGGCCTACATTATGGAATCCGCGTGATAAATATTGAACGTGTAGCATTTTCATGGTATTAGATCGCGATACGTTAATAAGAAGTGAAATAAAACATAAAATAAAAGACGCAGTGCAAAAAATTTAACAAATAAAAAGTAAAAAATGTTATTATTATTAAGCAAGCAAAATAGCTAAACAGGATTTTTTGGTTTTCTCGCGACATTTTTTTAATAACCGATCTGCACTGCACAAAAAATCATCAGTCCATTAAAATGGATCGCGATCCAAATATCAGAATATATGCACGTGTAGCAGTGCCCTTATTTTGATCTTGCGACAGTTAGATCGCTGACGTCTGATATCAATATTGGTGGCTGCACTTGATGGACTTTATGGCACCCTGTCTAACTTTTCTGGCGTCCACATGTTTCTAACTTCCTATGATGCCATTAGTCCCGGCACCATGTTGTCTGTTTTTTTTTTTTTGAGAATTGATTCGGCCATTTTTTACACATATTTGTTGTGTTGTTGTACACATACATGTTGCATGCCTACTTTTGCGGCCTAGTGTGCCTTTGTGCTATTTACAAACGGGTACACATGCTAAAGTCGATATACAACTTCCGAATAACAAGCGAAGAACAATAGCAACGCCATCGGTTCGTTCATTGCTAACAGTTGCTGTAACTTTCTGCCGTCGTTGCTGCCGGTTATTTCGTTCTGTTGCTGGTTTCTTTAGACTTTTTTTTTTGTTGAAATTTATTTTCGCTTTTATCGTATGTTCCCACCGCTAGCACTCGTATCCGTCCGATACGAAAGTATCGTCAAAACACACAACACAGTGGTTCACACAGTCACTGTCTGTGTGTGTTTCACGACAGCAATGAGAAAATCCACAACGACGAACAGCGATACAAAAAGCAAGCACACAAAATGAAATTAAATTATTACCAGCAGCAGGCACAGTGGAAAAAACAACGAATGCTGATGCGAATGCTAAATATTTGTGACAAGAATGAACGCTGGCTGTAACCAACGCCATAGCCACCACCATATGCCGGAGTGGAGTGGATGAAGCAACAACAACAACGGTCACGATATGGAACCAGTACAAAGTCGTTGTGCTCGTTTACCTTGCTCTTGGTTGCTCTCTTGCTCTTTCTCTCTCTCTGTCATTGTGTGAATGCGTTTAGATGGTTGTGCTACATTCGGTATGTGTAGTGTACAACTTTTCCATTATCGAAAGCCAGTCAACCGAACCACTCTGCTTGCTGGCAGCAAAGCAAAACAACCAGCCATTCCTCATTGTGCTAAATGTGCACCGTCAACGTTTCATGTATATGTGCGTTCCGTCCCCTTTGGTCGACCCCAGCTCAGTCAGCACCAGACATCTGTTCGCGTTTCGTATAACACAACATACGACGACGGGTACACCACTGTTATAACAATTCCAATCCCATTACCGGCCAGCTAAAACAAACGTACGTCGCCGTTCATGGTGTACTAGAAGTTTTCGTTTTGAAGTATACTACCTCGTTGTGTGTATGCATTTCAACATTTTTTCCATGAGGGTCGCTATCTTTTGCTTGTTATATTCATTCGTTCCATTTTCACATTTTGTGCTCAGAATTGGCGTTTTTTCTGTATTCCATCCACACTTCCCTCGTCATTAGTTGTTTCAGAATGGAAATATTAGGCATTTGTTAATAAATAATTTATTGTTGTTTATCAATATCTGAAATGAAATAAAAGATTTTGTTTAGAGAATTATAGAAAAGAAAGTAAATGTTATACGTTAGAGAATTTGTATGTATAATTTACCAACTTTTTTGAAAATATCTAATTGAGGGTGTTTCAAAACTACGTTGGGTTCATGAAACGCATTGAAGCTCGAAAATCGCCTGCCATATCTTCTGTGGATGGCAACACTAGCATAATCCGATGTGTTCGATAAGGAAGTTGCCATTTAAGCGCCTTTATTAATAAGTTTATTGGCGATCGTGTAAAAATGTCAAATAACAACAATCTTCCTTTGGGGCAACTCTAAATGGGTAAATAATATGATTAAGAATATAATATTCAGCCTTTTTAAGCTGCTAGGACGGCACCATCATACCGTCGCACATGTTTGTTTATTAAGAACATCCACAAACCGGTGCGACAGGCATACGGTAATCATGAGTCGATTTCAAATCGCTATAAATTGTTTGCACAGGTTCTTATGAGACCATTCTCAAACGAATGCTGTAGGGCAACGATAACGATAAGCGACAAAAGTCACATTGATATGGAAATATACTCGTACATGACCATCGAACGGCTGCCGCAAATGTAGAAGCGGGTGCGACATCTCTGTATGGGATGTGCTTTTAGTATGAGTCCTGCTTAAAGTGTCAGTATTTTTTGTGTATTTTGAGAATGTGACCGGCCGCGATTAGAATGAAACGCTTAAAGTGTCTGACCAAACTTGTTTCATGATTTTTTTAAGTCGATTGAGCGATGTCTGCCTGTTTAACGTGCTGACACAGACTTCTTCTTAAAACTTGGCACAATCTCTTATTTTGGGAGATCGTAACTGGGGATCTTTATCGACTTTAGGAATTTCTATTTGTCCCCTGTAATTCCTCATTCGCGGATTGTAGTAACATAAATTATTGTCCATTGTGTTCGTTTGTAATGCATGACAGAATTTGAGAAGATCGACCGATTAATCATGTCGCTCGTTGTCGCAATGGTTAGTTGACGCAACTATCGTTTTCATAGTCATGGATTTAATCTCGCATACAGTCCACCAACATTATTTGAGCGACGCAAACCTCGGTGCACGTGATCAGCACTTCGAATAGTTGAATAATAGAAAATTTTGGAAAACGCTTCTTATTGAATGAGAATGAGCTCTCATTGAATGAGTGGAAGCTCTCCCACATCTCACTTATGGGATGTAAGGAAATTTTAATTTTTTCTTCTAGCACTTCCCATAAATGTAATATTTACGTTCATGTCTTTTACCAAGTTCCGCTATATTCAGTCAAATTTGGTATACGTTAAGCGCTTGCTAAAGTTAAGCCTCAAAATGAAAATAGACTGCATTGTAACTTCTCTTGTGGTATCTCTTATACAAACTGAAGGATTTTCCAAAATTCCTCTGTAGTTTTCAATTAGCATTCTAAAGTATTCTAGATTTTTGTCACTTTTAGTGATTTATAATGGTTGGCCTAGTATCCACGCCCCTTCGAGTACCTTCTATACAAATGAGATACTAAATTCCCATACATAACATTTGGCACATATCAAGCGCCATTTGGTACCTTTTATACAAATTGACTGATTGTATTGAAATTGTATTTTTTTATATTTCCCTTGTTGAAAGGGAAACATTTATACCGAATAACTTTTCTAAATTATTGTTATTGGAAATGTTCAAAATCATTGCTCTATGCCGAAAAGCTAATAAGCATTCACTCAAGATCAAATTTATCTAACGGATTCCGATTTGTTTGCTTTTTACAGCTTTATCACAATTTCTTTTTTGTCGGGAATTCCAGTTCCAACTTTTGACAGATATCCCGATCATTTCACTCCCGCTGTTCCAATTTATATTATGTTTTTTTAGATATATGATATATTTTTATGATGTCAGATATGAGCTGTCCAAATTCGAAGCTTTAATGGATTGGAAATCTAATTGCCGCAAAACTACGACTTTTAAACTGGGAACAATTTTTGTAAGTTGACTTTAATGCCTCGGAATATCTTGGACGGTGATAAACTATTCAAACGAGTACAATTAAGTTTACTATAGAGATTTTATACTAGTGATTAATTTTATCGTATCTTCTATAGCGTGCAATAAATGAATATATATTACAAATTCATTCTGAGGCATCTTAGCTGCGAATTAAACTTTCAATACAAGCTTACTGTATATAAAGAGTTTCGTATTTTAAAAGTAATTTCACATTTCACTAAGTGGACATTTCTGTAAAACGGATGATCTAATAATGCTATTACTTCTATTCGGTATATATATTTATACTTTATATTCATTAGCTACTTTCGTTGGAGGACGCCAAAATAAAATATGTTCTCAATTTAGTGTTTGAAAAATCGTGTAAGAGATTTGTAATTGATTAGCAGCTAGCGGATTTATGGAATGATCCAACCACAACGAATTTTAATACATACCTGCTTTCATGTCGATCACTTCTCTGATAGTACAACACAACGACCACAACCTTTTTCAGTACTTTCAGAACATTTCTATCTTTTAAGTCTTTACTTGAAAGCAATTAATACATTTTTGAAATGGAGCTGATTAGGGGCGTGGTTATCACAAAAGTATTAAAAAATATAAATAAATTTTAAGGAAGAAAAACACATAATGATAGTCAGCGATTTGATGGTTGTAAAAAAACATTGCCTAGGAAATTTGACCTTCTTTTTTTGGTTTTTATTGGGAGTACAAACAAGTCTCCGCGTAAAACGTCATATTCTCAGTTTGCACATTTGGCAACAGCATAACTGTGTCATATTAACGATTTTGTAGCATCGCATATTTTTTTATGCGGTTTTGAAGTTCTTTTATTTTGAACTCTGCCCCTGAAGCGTATTGATTGTTTCTAAAAGCATATCGCGAAATTGCTTGAAGTGGAGAAGTTGTCTGGAACCAAAATGTTAATAGCAGTTAGTTTGACGTCGAACACAAGGAACGTAGCGGGAGACTGAAAGTGTGCGAAGACGCAGAATTGGAATCATTATTGTAGGAAGACTAGTGAAAAACTCAAGAGGAAATCATCGTTTAAAATTATTGGGAACGGTTTCAATGATTCTCTTGTTTAAAATCATTGAAAATGATTCCAGACAAAGGAAATTTAGTTCCATAACGCATAGAAATATTGAACATCAATTTTGCATATGTGAAATGCAAAAATTAATGAGGTTTTTGCATCGTACAGTCGCTACTGATGAAAAATGAATCCACTACGATTCCAAAGAAGAGGAAAGCACGGCACGATTCAACATCGACAGTCAATATGATCATTCGTGGAGAAAGCTCATGTTGGGCATCTGGTGGGATCTAATTGGTGTAGTGTGTTATAAGTTGCTTAAATCGAATGAAACCACTACCATTATCTTTACTTTAGAAGCCATGATTACTTTTCGTTGTCATAAAATACGCCTACGAGGGGTCCAAAATTGGTCTTGCAGAAATTACCAGAAATAACAAAATAACGAAATTAATCAAAGAAACTTATCTGCATAATATATTTAGTTCAAATAAGTTTTTGAAATTTTTGACTGATTTGTGACTTTCAAACATTTATACAACATAATTTTTTATGTAAAGGCAATTGCGCACGTTACACGATATTGCGTACGTCTGCACTACCATTACTTCTGCACAAAAATCGAATGTAAACCTGGGTATAATGCTTTTTTCACGAGAAAACAATTTCTTAAAATGTTATTTCCTCTTAAATAACAACTTTCTTTCTGTTAATCTTCAACACTAGCAGGGGAGAACGCATATTTTTACGTCGTCATATGTTATATACTGAAATAAAAATTTTGAATAGTTTATAAAAACATTTATAAAATGGGGCCGTAATCGATTATGTATATACATCAGTTGCTTAGAAATCAGTGTTAGAAAATCTCCCTCATGAAAAAATATAGGACTGTGTAAAATTATATTGTGAAAAGAGAACGTAGTATCACTTCACAATTTTTTTTAAATAATATCGTTGCTGACTTATTATATAGTTGCCGAAACTTTTATAATATGATTTATACAAATTATTCTTACTGAGTATTTAATTTCATCTAATATTTCCTTCATTTACACTACAAAACCACGTAACCCACATTTTCGCCATTTACACCACTGTTTCAGATGTGTACAAAGTATGACAGTGTTTATTTCAAAATTGGTCTTTCGGTTCCCTCAGCGATAAAATGTAAGAATTAACGAACAAATACATAAAAGAATGTACAAATATATTTATTGCAACCCTGTCAAATGCATTACGAATCGAGAACGAAAAAGAAATAAAAGAAAAACAACAATGGCAACAACTCAATTAATGTAAACCAAAATCGCACAGTGCCATGCACAAGTACGGTAGATAAAGAACAAAAAAAAATTGGCAAATTTACGAATATCGCAACCAAAACGTGGATGGCAATTAAAAATGGCAAGCAAAAAACAAATCGTTGAACGAACTTTTCTCAAAGTGTAATAGAGTGGTGGCCAAGCACCACAATAAGCGTTTGTTGTGAATGTGTGTACGTTTGTGTGAGTGTGTGCACAAATGACAGAGAGCGACACTAAAGAGCGAAATTGGCATCGAGCGTAAAAGAATCGACGATTATTTTAACGTCAGGGATAATAAATAAAAATGCCAGTAAATCAAAACAAGAGGTGTGCAATATGGTACAATTTCTTCTACGTCTGCAGCTTTCCCATATGCGATTGAGAGTTTTTCAAATTCTATTGAGAACGGATATTGCGGAATTAACTGCTATTAACTTTTTCATAAATTTTCTCAATTGTATTTCAAAATTTCGTAATTTCTGTTGAAAATTTCCCAATTTTGTTTATTTTTGTTCGAAATTCTCTAAAATATAATTTAATTTAATTTATTTATTCAGGATTGTAATTTTAAGCCTTAAGGCCGATTTGATTAAATTACAATATTATAACGTATCTTCACCATAATTCAATAACAAATGCATTATACAACTTTACAATACTAATGTTATAAAAAAGTTTATGTATCTTAATAGCAGAAAAATATGATTTACAATATCACGGTCTACTTCACTTATTAGGATTTTTCACTGTATATGTTTCTTGTCCTAAAATCCAGAATTATGACTTTAATTGGAATTTAGGGTTACTTCCATAATATAACGCAAAATAACGCAAAAATAACGGATTAAATGGTAAAAATTAGTAATTTCGAGTAATTTTTTTAAGATTTACATAACTAAGTAATCTCAATTACTATACAAGTAATGGCTCAAAAAAATGAAAAGGAAGAAAAAATAATAAGTTTAGCGATAATCATTTCCCCGTTCAGAATGAAAAGAAAGATGGGCAGCAAACCATTTGACGGCAATATCAAAGAAAAAAAGGGGTCAAGCGTATAATTATAGATGAGGAATATCATGGAAATACGCAAGAAATCTCTTCTTGTAAGTGCTTTGGGAAGAAGAAAAAATTTTTAATGTGTTTGGAAATGTGTTAAACTGTCTGGCTACTCTTACTTGAAAAGATCTACTCATACAAAATATATAAATAGAAAATTTTATTTTTATTTGGGATTTTTCAAAAATTAATGGCACATATCCATTTCATTCAGAATTTTTTTAAGTATAAATGCATATATCAGTTGAAAATTTCACAATTTTATTTGAAATTTTCGTATTTTCGCATCTCATTTTTAATTGGAATTTATAAACTGAAAATTTCAAACTTATATGGAATTTTTAGTAGCTTCATAAATATTTCATAACTTTATAGTTTTTTCACAATATATCTTATGATTTATGAGAAACACAAACAATCTACTTTTATTCATCCCTCTCAATCATAAAGCGCTACTTGCTAGTCTCAAACACACAGGAACGATATTTGAATGCTTATATTCCGATCCGGAAAAAGGAAATTTTCGTAATACTTTCCAAAATAATTGTTTTTGTTTTTAATAAGACCTCGATATGCAGACTCTTAATATTAAATAAACATTTTTTAATTAGAAGTGGACTGCCTTGCTTTAAAACATACTTTCCTCAACGCCAACACCTTTTTCTTAATGTAAGGGAATTGTCAAAATCATTAGTTTCGTCTTTCAATGTCAAAAGCGAAGTCTACATTTCACTCGATATATTCTGAATATTAAAGGAATTTATTCTTTGAAATCTAATTTTTTCTCAACGTTGCAAGTAAATTTTCAATTTCAATGATTCTTTCCTAACTGTCAGTTGAATGCATTTGTATTACAAAAACAAAAAATTAGCCGTTAGAACTAACAGCAGACGCTTATTGAAATGTTATCACAGTTTATTCAAAAATTTGTTTGACTTAAGATTTTGTGAACCATAAAATAAAAATACACAATTTAAAAAAAAAGGCAAATATTATTGAGATAATGACACATATGAGTGCGGATTTAAAAGAGACTAGATGTTTGATACAAATGAATATTTCCTTTCATTTGAGCTCGAACATTTTGAAACTTTTGTAAAACGCCATTTTTTAAATAATTTTAATTTTTAATAAAAAAAAAACTTAAATCTATGTTTAAACCGGGCTACACTCTTGAAACCCTGACAAAATGTCCTTTCATTTGAGTGCCAACACTTACAATATCGAATTTTTGAATTTTGGGCAATTTCGCAAAACTTGATTTGTTCTTCAAATATCAAATTAAATTAGAAATTTTATTTAAATTATTTCGCGGGAATTTATTGAAATGATTTTCTAGCAAGGCCAAATAATATTTTAAAATAAATCAGGCGTTTTGTTCTTAAAAAATGTTTTTAAGCATTTTTTTATGTGAAAATATGCTTTTATTTTTGAAGCAAAATGTTCTTCCACTTTTCCAAATTTGCACAATCGAATTGGGTCCATTTTTGGAGCTCATGACTAGGTAAGTATGCGTTGTCTTCATTTGTCATTTATTTATTTTTTATTTTTCAGTTGTTTTTTTTAGGTTTAGTTTTCCCGCGCTACCTAAACTGAAACCTTGATTTCAAATTATTGCTTGTTAGCCATATGATTGGTGATTCACGTATCTTTATTTTTACATATTGTACAATATAATGTGCCCACATGTGCCGTCTCTGCTATACCTACACCACCACTACAGTGGTAGCATCGCTGATATAGACGTTTGTCGGTTTTTTCTTTCTCGAGTTGTGACTCGTCGCGGGAATGAAGAACAACACACAGTGCAAAGCTGGTTGTGTGGTGTTGTATGTGCGCTGAATTCGAAGCGAAATAATACAGAAAAAAATAAAGTGTAAAAGCAAGAAAGGAAAAAGCGAGAGAGAACGAGAAAAATCATTTCATATTTTATTATTGTGACGGGCACAGGAATTACAGTGAAAATATTGTGATTTTATAGGAAACTCTCGCAAGGAAACATTACATTTGTGCAAAAACATTATAAAGTATTCCCAAGCAATACAGGTGAGTGAAGAATTGGTGAATATACTTAATAAATACCCGAAAAAAGAAACATTACTGAAAAGTGTTTTGTCGTCTTAGGTAGTTGCTAACGAATCGTGTGTGAAGAACCCCCAAGGTTTCTTTTTTCTCAATAAAAGTGTCACAATACCGGGAACAGGTTAAGTGGATGTGGAAGATAAGCTGATGAAAGAATACCATATATAACTTCGTCCGAAGATACATATCCGGGTGGCCCTCATCAGGATTTTTGTTGCTCGAAGCCTTGTTTCTTTCATCATCATCATCACCACCATTGCCGTCGTCGTCGTCGTTATTATCAACAACACCACCACCACTCCAAGGCATTACGACCACTATCAAGAGGCATCATCATTAAACATATCTACACTGTGAAAAAAAATCCCCGTCGCCAGTCCAGTCATTTCTCTACTTACTTTCACCACAGTTTAAAGGAACAACACAGTGTGGAGAAGAATTTCAACAAAACGCGACAGAAATCCACCACAAAGAGTGTCGCTCCAATAACAACAACAACGTAAGCAGCTGCCATCAAAACTCGTTACGTGTGTGAGTTTGTGTGCGAGCGATACACACCAACATACGCAGCTAGAACGTCAACACATCAACCACCACCATCACCATCGTCGTCGTTGTAGAAAGTAGCAGAAACAGCAAAAACATCAACAAGAATATCGCATTACGAAGTAGCAGTAGGCAGAAAAAAGCAATTTCATTTATCATCGCTGTTGAGACGCTCCTTCAGCGAAGAGAGAGCTCAACATTCTAAGCTGCTAACCGCCGTAATCGTAGTCGCAGTCATCGTCGTCGTCGTCTCTTTACAAACAACAGCTACGAGTCGATATTAAGCAGCAACAACACAAACGCTAAAACAAACATATATCGCTCGCTTCTTCTTTTTCTACAAACGAAAGCCATCTGTCATTTCTCAAAACGAAAAAAATAGTGTGAATTTTCTCTTCGTCGTCCATTGTCGTGCTCTTCTTGTTGTTCATGATTTTGGTTTGGGTTTTATTTTGAGTTAAGTTTAAAAGTTTCCAACCACCTTTACCTCTATACTTCTACTACTACCACCACCTCGACCATCACCACCACGACGAAAACTACAACTACTGCGACGTCTTGTATTTTTCCTACAATCCATTCATCCATCCACCTATCCATCATTCAATATTGATCATCTTCAGCAGAAGCGGCCCAAGTACGCAACACAGAAAATAAATAATGGCCAATACCGGTAAAGATACGGCTTCATTTTTCGAAAATGGCACCACAGATCAATTCGATTTTTGCTATAAAATGTATCCACAAGTCCTCAAACTGAAAGCCGAGAAGCGCTGTAAAAAACCCCAAGAACTCGTGCGCCTGGACGATTGGTATCAGAATACCTTGCCTAAAGTCATAAAGGAGCGAGGGAAGGACGCCCATATGGTCTACGATGAACTGGTTCAAACAATGAAATGGAAGCAGATTCGTGGTAAATCCTATCCTCAGTTAAACTATCTGGTTAAGGTAAATACACCGCGTGCTGTAGTTCAGGAAACGAAAAAGGCTTTCCGCAAATTGCCCAACTTGGAACAGGCCATTACGGCTTTGTCCAATTTGAAAGGTGTTGGCACTACCATGGCTTCGGCTTTATTGGCGGCCGCTTGTCCCGATTCGGCACCTTTTATGGCAGACGAATGCCTCATGGCCATTCCAGAAATTGAAGGCATTGACTATACCACAAAGGAATACCTCAATTTTGTTCAACACATTCAAACGACCGTGACACGCCTCAACAGCCAGGCAGGTGGTGAAACGCCTGTTTGGTCACCTCACAGGGTCGAATTGGCATTGTGGTCCCATTATGTGGCTAACGATTTGTGTCCGGAACTATTGGACGATATGCCCAGTGGCAAAGGAGGAAGTACTGCCAAAGCCAATGGCAGCTCGTCGAACGATATATTAAATGTCGGCAGTGAAGACACCAATGATGGTGACGACGACAGTGCAGGTGAGTGTTCAAACATATATATATACATATATATATATATATATATATATATATATATATATGTATGCAGATTTAACATAAGCTAATGTAATGAGCAAATAGCAAGGGTTGTCCAAAAGAAGGTCTTTCTACTCGTGAGCAGATAATGGTTATATCGGCCAATCTGCTTCCCTAAAAGACTGGCCGTCGTTCCACTCAACATTTCTGGACTGGGTTCAAAAATGAAAATCTGCAACAGATTATTTTGAAAGGGGTGAACACGCACGCAGGTGGATTTTAGAAGCGGTGCCTTTAGCATTGAAGTAAGGACACTTTCCCAAACAACTTTATTGAACTACAACACAATTTTAATTCGAAATTGGGGACTGCTTACAATTTCCGCACCATAGTTTGTGTAATGACTTCCGTTAACTAGTAGTATTTGTTGGAAACTCGGTGCAAATTTGTGGGTATTTCGATAGCTTATTTGCAATCGTCAGATCAAACTATCGCTTATTTATCGAAGTAGTGTGGCTGGAGGATCTAAGGGCCGTAGTCATAAATATTAATTGAAAATTTCCTCCTCAGATCCTTATAGCATAAATACTTGTCAAACCTTTCACAGAAGTTGATGATAGGGATGTGCGAGTAATTGATTAAACAATCATGCCGATTAAACAAATATCCATATTAACCAATTAATTGATTAATCATGCGTTTGGATTAAACATATTTACAATTAATCAATTACTCGTAATTTAGACTATTCAAAACTTATGGATAATTGATTAATCGGACGATTGATCAGCCAGGATTTGAATATTTCAACGTTTTATAGTTTATATGGTGACTTGTGAGCGATTTAAAATGAAGAGCTTCGAGAATATCTCAAAATAAATTTCACTTGAAACATATATCGCCTGTATATTTCCTTTATATTGTCGCCTTACACAAATTATTTGAATTTTGAATAAATTGTTCGTTGATTAACCAAAGATAAAATTAATTGTTTAATCATAGTTCTGAATAATCAGAGTATTTGATCGCGATATTTGTTAATCTTGAAATTTGATTAGCCGTTTATTCACACATCTTTAGTTAGTAAATATTTGCGAAAGAAAATAACTGATATTAAAAAAAATCTATTTCTCGCCAAAATCTATTTCATCGCTTTCAAAATATTGCGCCGGGCCCAAGGCACTTCTGCCAAATTGACATCTTCTGTTGTGGCCTTTAGAGGTTGTTGCGATTCATGCCGAATCTCTTCAATACTATGGTTGCAGAGCGATATTAGTCGAATTTTGACTAGAGCTAATGCATTGCGGGATGGCGCATTATCGTGGTGCAAAAACCAAAAGTTGTTTGCCCATAAATTCGGCCTCTTTTCGCGAATAGTTTCGCACAAACGGTGTTGATACTAAGACGTGCTTGAAGAAATCGAAGGAAACTGTCGGCATAATCGAGATTTTTGAGTGATCGAGATCTTTCCGATATTGCTTCACCTTTGACACGATATTCTCTGGGTTGTTCAAATATATATATATATACATATATATACTAGCCGACCCGGCAAACGTTGCTTTGCCTTCAAATTTTATTTTTATTGGAAATGTTTCATGCCAATCGGTCTATTATAATAAGAAACGCCTATATTTGCAGAAGAGCTTAAAATATGTTCACTCAACCGAAATACAAAATTTTGTTTAAATACCGTTAGCAGGAGCAGAAATAATTGCTTTTTAATTTGTGATTTGTATAGGAGGTACCACTCCCCATTGTCCAATCCCGCCCATATTTGCAGCAGCACTTAAGATATGTACACCAAACCGATGTACCAAATTTTGTTCAAATACCGTAAACAGGAGTAGAAATATTGGATATTTAATTTATGGTTTGTATGGGAGGTACCACGCCCCATTGTCCAATCCCGCCCATATTTGCAGTAGCGCTTAAGATATGTACACCAAACCTACGCACCAAATTTTGTTCAAATACCGTAAGCAGGAGTAAAAATAAATGATTTTTAATTTTTTGTTTGTATGAGAGGTACCACGCCCCTTTGTCCAATTGGACCGAATTGTAAATCTAAACCATCCCGGGCACCACTCAGACGCATATACAAAAATTTATGCAAAGCGGTCCAGCCGTTCTGGAGTTTTAAGCTTCGGAACAAACCACGATTCATTTTTATATATATAGAAGACAAGATAATATATTATAATGTATGTTGGTGGCCAGAAATCACCTCTTCACAGAATTTAGCGCGAAGGTTTTTTTTTGAAAAAGTTGAACTTTTTTTTTTGAAAATATTGACACTAAAAGGGATCTGGCGCGTATGATGCTGAACATATATTCTAAGTTGAAGTTGGCTGATCTGCTTAAAATGCCAACGTCATCATCATTTCTAATTGTTAATCGATGATTGTTGTTGTTGGATTGTTGAACGTGATTTTCATCGGTAGTGGCTGTGATGGTCGTTCGGGGTGCTCTTCGTTTTCAGCTCGCTCTCTTTCAACTGTTTATGCCACTTTTAAACCTTTCTTTCAAACAAACAATTCGTACTAATTCCGTAAAATTCAATTCGTAAGCAAAATTTATTGTATTTTATTTTATTTGCAATTCATTATGTAATACAAAAGCCTTCTTGGCCGATACAATATATTATATATTCCATAATATCCTGAACAGATTCATTATTCATGATACTTATATAATGCCACTCAATATTGTAAAAATCGCAGAAATCAAGCGCAGCTCATACTCCAAACATTTATTGGGCGAAGTTGGCACGGATATCTAACAGTATGATAGAAAAAGTGAGGCTTACAAATTATTTTTTTTTTGCTGTTTCTATTCTATATTTCTAGAACACATTCTGATGTCAAATAAAGAGTACTTTCGAATCGGTAAATAAGATTATTTCCGATCTTGCCAATATTCCCAAATAACATACTATAACTGATTCAGTAGATCGTAGTAATGTTATGCAAATAGTATATTTTTTTGGAGTAGTATTTATTTCAATTTGTGTATATTGTGATTTACTTAACAGCTTGAAACTGTAAAATTGTTAATTTGATTAAAAAAAACAAAGAAAAAAAACTTCTGCAATTTGGGCTGACCTATATATCATTCAATATTAAATTTTCGCTTATTTTTATCGTACTTTAATTTGAGCGTCATAAGTAAATAATTACTAGCTAATTTGATGTTATATTCTAAGTTATATTTTGTTTTTGTTCTCCAATTCCAATAGTATTTATTTTATGCATTTTGTAATTTGCTTAATATTGGCCAAAAGGCTTTAAATTACAAGACTGTTCAATAACTGAAATGAAATGAACGAATATGTTGACCCAAGAAATGCGTTCTGGAATCTACAGAATAATTAGCCATATTTTTGAAGTTTTGCCGTTACAAACATGCGATACTTTTGTTAACTTTGGTTATTAAAAAAAGGTCAAAAGGTATCTAAGATGTCCAATTGTTTTTTCACCAAAACTAAATCTAGTTTGGAAGAGTTAAAGGCCTCCAACGATGCCTATATTTAACGATGTAGAATGGTATATCGAAGGGGATGCGTTAACTGATAGACATGTTGGAATAAATCTTTGAAAAAATTTCTAAGACTGAACGCCTTAAAAGAGTTCACATTAGTTGAAAAAAATTTAGCGAGTTTTGAGTTAGAGTATATCCGTATTTTTTCGAATTCTGCTATGTACATAAAGATTTCTAATCTAAGGGATTCCGTTGCTGTTATAAGCTTTAAGGCTTTATACAAGTAAAACGGTTTATTTTCTTCCTTAAAAATCCTTTGTGCTTACTTCGGAAAAGTTTGGCCAAGTCTAAGTTTATATAGTCTCCATACTTTACGTACGAAATGATAAAATGGGTAGGCAAATGAACAAAATACCACCCTTCTGTACAATGTTAAAAAACAAACAAAAATATAATTAAGTTCGGTGAAGACGAACTTCTTTAACAAATAGTCCACATTTTCGAGTAAATATCAAAAAAATTGTTAGAAAACGAAAGCCTTATGCGAATTTTGGAAGCCCTGAATTTCCCGATTTGTTGGGTGGTGGAACTAGAGATTGACTGATGGTCGTCCGAAGCAATTTTCAACTCGTTCTAAAATTCGATATACAATTGAAACCTGGGTTTGCTTTAGGCATGGTAGTAAGTCCCCCACCAAACATGGATCGCTTAAGTCGTGATTTGATACAAAGCCCATGCAACGCCCATCTTCCTTCGTGTCTAGAAACTTTGATTGTTAGCTGAAGCGACTAATATTTGGCAGGATAGAAATAATAATTTTGTAAAAAAACAAACTCCCTTCGCTCTATTGGATTTAATCCTTCTGATTTAAGGCAGAAATTTATAGATTATCATGTCGCAATTAAATTTCATTGCTAATTAACTGCTACAGTAAGAGGTCATTTATTTCATTGATATCTATTGAAATGTTGCAAAATATTTTAGCTCCAACTTACAGTAACTTCGCCGGACATATGCCATCTACTTACAGTTGTTGACTCCCGAGATTCAGGGGGTCGATTATAATTTTTTGTAAAAGTTATTACATGGATTCGAATACTCGGTTTAATATAGCAATGTGTGTAAGTAGCGCCCTTGTTCGGTCTGGTATATCGCACCCTAAATACAAAAGGGGCACAACTCAAAAATTGTCAAAATCTACTTTTTCCCATAAACTGATTCACATTACACATCTCTAACTACTATAAAAATTTCCGTCTCATCACTATCTTCTTTAACTGGAAAAATGCCGTTATGTCTATTTTTATGTCAAGCGTGTTGCTTCTGCACGATCACGGTTTTTTGCCTCTACTGAATAATAGAGAATTTTGAGTTGTGCCCCTTTTGTATTTAGGGTGCGATATGTTAACATGAGGCAAAGATGTCACGGCTTTTTTTACATACATATACATATGTATCTTTTTGTAACAAGCCAGTCTCAGCAATCTCGATGGTGTGACGTATTACATGGCTGATTTTAATCGACTATAAGATCGATAAGGCTGCGTATATCCACTTATTTTACTTATAAAAGATATTCTGTATCTGTAGTACTTGTTTTGTCTTCCCCTCTCTAGTAAACAATACTTATAATGTGTTATTCTCTCAGCTCTTTCTTGATTTTTCTAATCAACGGTTGTTTTATTATTATTTACATTCATTTTTCAGGCCGCATTGAAGCTTCTAACGCTGCTACAGAATCGGAAAACGAAAATACCAACCCCACACCTCAAGATGGCGATTCAAATTTTATCTCAAATGATTCAACATCACAGGAGCCCATTATCGATGAGAATACCACACAAACAACAGCTACCACCACTAGCGATGATGGCGAAGATGTTGCTGTAGCGGCGGGTACACCTTTAGCCTCCGATTCCGAAAGTAATATCGAACCACCAACAGTAGTTAAGGCTATTAAATCAACTGCATCACCACTACTTAAAGAGGCAAACAAATCGGGAGTAACAACTCTAACAACAGCAGCAGCAAATGGCAATGGCGCCCTAATGGTGGCCGCTTCCGCTGCTGGTCTGGAGGGCGAAAACAGCAACAGCAACTGCTTGCGGGAATCGGAATATGAGGATGATGAGAGCAGCAACAGCAGAGCTTTGGATGAAGCACAAACGCCTTCTCTGAGCAATCATAATACTACAGACAATGATTCGTCCACCCTGAGTATCGGTGGAGGAGCATCAGCCGCAGCTGCCGCCGCAATTATTGTTGGCCAGAAAAGGAGTCTTAACTGCGCAGATGAGGCATCCCTAGAGGGTACAGCACAACCAGAAATGAAAAAGATACGCAGTGATTAAATTTGCGTACTCCGAGCGCAGGATCAATAAAGTTTAAGAACAAATAATGAATTACCACACTGGAGCGCTAGAAAAGACAGAACATCCATCTATAGAGTTAGCGTTGGTATTAAGGCGCTTGCTATTTTGAATTTAATGGCAGTTGAAAATATGATTAAACAAAAATTTAAAAACATTCAAGAAATCTAAGAAAACCCCCATTTTAGATTAAGGCAAACTTACATTTAATTAACATAATGATGCAAACAAGATGAAAAATGCAAAATAGCTCCCCATCCAAAACAAAAAGTAATAAGCACATTTCTTTGTAATGATCATAGAAAATGAAAGCTTTAAATGTGCGCTACCCCAATGAAGTGCCCAGAAGGAGGTGCCTGCTTTCCCACGGGGGATAGCTGCTCCTGCTGGTCATCTGCGGGGGGCTAACGTTGAAGGGAATCAAAACAATTAATACTTTTTTTAATTTTAGTTTTATGACATCTTTAATTTTTTACTTTTTAATGTTTTTATTTCACATACACCCACACACAAAATAATTCTCCCAAATAAAAAACGAAACAATTACTTAAGCGTATAAAGAAAAAGAAAATTTAAGTCTTAAGCGTTTTAATGGCCATTGAAGGCGAAAAATACGATGACAGGCATATACGGACGTCGTTATACAAAAAATTACAAGAGCGTAGCAAGCCGAATTAGAAACAGTAATCAGTAGTTGCGCATCAGTCAACAACAACCGGAGTGTTTTGCAAAACGTTTTCAATGGATCGGGAAGACACGTCGAGTTCCAGTTCTAAAAAAAATGTTGAACAATCTGTTCAATACCATGGCATAGTCAATTTTTTTTGTTGAATATAAGCAGATCTTTCGTGAGATATATCAAATTTCTTACATACCTTAAAATGTTATATTTGGCTAGGGAACAAGTCACATCTTAACTTAGAGAAAATTCGTCTTTTCTGCGGAAAATTTAATTTTTTTTTAAAGAAGACAGTTTTTCTTGAGGAAAATAATCAATTTTTTCTTCTAGAACAAAAGTCCAAGTTTTATCTTCTGTTTTTGTTAACATTTTTGGTATAAAAATATGTTTCTTCGTACAGAAAATTTCTTCATTGACACTACGCAGATAAAAGTAGTTTCATTCAAGAAAAGAAAAGCTTCTTTTCATATACAAAAGTTTCTTCATTGGCACTTTTCGTATAGAAAAACATCTTGGTGAAGTGAAGCCACCTATTTCACCTGTTACCTTTATATGGTTATTCGTATGTCAGAGTTCTGCGGCAAAGGTAATATTTTGGATAAAATCCTTTGTTATTTGAAAGGAAAACTAATTTTCTTCAGTCTTTTTATTTTTATTTCTTGACTTTTCCTGGAGACATTTATCTGGAGAAAATGTATATCTATTCCTAGAGGGAAGTTAATTTGAAGGAAGTTGTTTGTTCAAAGGAGAACTTCCGATTGTAATTTGTGAAGGTTATTTGTTGTTTGTAATTCGAACTATCGTAAGAAAAATTGCATATTTTTTTGGAGAAATCACATTTGTTATTGTATAGAATAAATGTGTTGCTTTTCCAAGAGAAAAATTGCATTTATAAATATCAGCCTTTCTCAGGGAAATGCTTCCAACAGCGGGAGTATTTTCAATTTTTCCCCAAGAGAAATATCCTTTTTTAGGAAAAATATATGAAAATGCTTCTAGCTAGCCGTAGCTTTTAGGTCAAGATGAACTTGTAGGTCCTAGAGAGAAATATGAAAATTATCGCTCTCCCCGGTATTAATTCTTAGATATGTAAGTAATCCATAACTTCCTGGGAGAACCTGCTAATATGTTTCCAGATAGAGGCTACATTTAATTTCCAGCTTAATTTTTATGTTCTTCCAGGAAAAAACGGTTTCTTGAAGTAAGCAAAACGGGTTCTATGCATAATTTTTATTTTTCAAATATTCTGCAGAAGTATTCGGAGAAGTTATAACAATTCAAAGCGTAATTTGTTAATTATGATTTTTAATGCATAAAAATGTTTGGTGCATTTCTTAAATAAAATTATATGGCTTTTCTAAAGAATTGTTAACCGGAAGAATTTACTTATTTTCTAAGAAAAGATAAATTATTATTAACAAGTATCATTTTGCTTTCGACTATTTCTCACTGAAATTTGTGTTTCCTGGGGAATAATGTAATTCTCCTGAGGAAATGTTAATTTGTATCTTAAGGAAGGAAGGATTTATGCTTATCTTACACATTATGTGTGTTTTTATAGGGAAAGAGTAAGATAAACATATTCTTATAAAGAAATTTGTTCATATATGGTGATGAAGAAAGCGAAAAAGGCCGATTATACAACATCACAAGTAAAATATAAAAATTTTTGTAATACACTGCGATTGAATCATAAGCGAAAAGATACTGAACTGCTTTCCCGATCATAGTTCTCAAGTAAAATTCACATTTCTACTTACTTCTTACCTTAAGAGTCTACATGATTCTTATCTTAAGGGTCTAGAAAGTTCCCTATCTTAACGATCCGATAATTATTCATTTACTTGATTGTTTCTATATGAAAAAAATTATATATTTCCTACAAAATCAATAGACTGACTTTTGGGAAAAGTAAGTATCTTTTTAAATGATTTCTTTTTATAAAGAAATTGCGTTTTATTGGGTAAAAATTCATTTTGGTTACGAAAATCTGCTCTAAGGAGAGATAAATTACTTAAAAATTTAAGTTAATTATTTTCCTAAGAACACAGGTTATCCTTTTCCTAAACTTCATGGGGGAAAATGCCTTTTTTGTTTTGTTAATTTCATAGAGTGAATGATCTATTTTTGTTATGGAAGAGCCAATTTTTGCTTTGAAGGCCTTAGATCTTATCTTTCTTAAGAAGAGAAACATTTCTGTTAAAAGAGAGGCTGTGTGTCTGGACGAATGATGAAATTCTAATAAGAAAATACTTTTAAAATTTATTATTTTCCATGTTTTTCTTTAAAAAAGTCGGTTTTTAAAGGGAAATAATGTAAGAAAACGATGTTTTCCAACTACAGGAAAAAAAAAACATTTATCCCTAAGGGAAGAAATTAATCATTTCCATAGATTGAAGTTTGATGTTGATTTCATTGTTTCGTAATGAGTAGAATTTTAAATTTACCTTTACTTTGTAATTTACATTTCTCTTTCTATGCAAATAACTTGGTTGTTCCCCTAAAGAAATATATAAGGCACTTTTGATACTTTTTTTGGCAACAGCTATCCTTTTTCTCTAGTAAAAATCTTTTAAGAGAAATTGGAATTATGGGCAGTTTTTCTAGTTATATAATTAAAGGATGGAATATTTTTCCCAGAAAGGTTGATTGCTAGACTATGTAAAGAATTGTTTATATTTTAGAAAAAAAAAACATTGGTTCTCTTAAGGTAAATTTTTACTATTCTAAATGAATATATTTGTTAATGTTTCAAAATAAGTTACACTTATATTTTTAAGGAAACTTGATTATTTTCTTGAATATTGCTGCGGCTCATTTTGGAAATGTTCTATATTTTATTAAAAAAAAGTGTTGATATGGACCAGTCGGTATTTGATATGGTCTCAGTTACTTGTGTAAGCGTTAATTTACTGCTGACTTTACTTGCACTATGCACTTTTTTTAACAAAACTTTTTTATTTTCTAGTTATTAATGTTAAACTTTCCTGAAGAAATATTCCCAAAGAAAATGTGCTTTTCTTGATGTAGTTGAAATTCTTCCAAAATTTTGCTAGCATGTGTCTCGTCTAATAAGAAAATTGTGATATTTCGGTAGGGAAATATGGATAGTTTTAACGTGAAAATCTTATCTTATATGACGAGGAGTTTTTAAAAATTGTTTTCAGAATATCCTTGATTTTTTCTGGAACTTAACGGTTGCGCGATGCCTGTACAAATACCATTGGCCAACAAAAACGGAAATGATGTTGAAAACTTTCGTCTCTATTCTCTCCCAAAATTCCAAGCATAAATGTAAAACATTCTGGTAAAAATTGTTGTCTTTCTTTTGTCATCAAATTTGTTAAAAAAAAAAAAAATCGAATACCACAACGCTAAAGTTTGGGGATAATTTGTATTACGTATAGAACTGGAACTAAACTAAAGAACAGAATTGTTCGTAAAAAATTAGGAAACAAATAGTAATTTAATTGAAATAAAAAAAACATATTTTTACACAAAAAAGAATTTTATCACAGCGATAAAGCCATAATAAATGTAAAAGAAAGTTTGAAATAGAAACCATATAAATATAAGGCTTGTACTGGAGATATACTTTCGAATGAGTTAGAAATGAAATCTACATGATGAGAAACATGACAGCATTTTCTTAGTAAGCTGTAGTAAGTAATACATATCATTCGAAAGTTGTTTACAGTTCAATCGTATAAATATTCAAACCAAAAATGAAACAAATATTTAAAACCACAGCCACAAAAGCCTCCACTGCAATAACAGAATAAAAACAATAATTTTTATAAAAGTTTCTCAAAAAACAAGAAAGAAAAAACTTAATTCTTGGTATTACGTACGAAATAATTGTGTTTATTCCTAGTTAGTTTACGTGCATTCCAAAACTAAAAATTTCTTTTGGTAAAATTAAAATTTACAAACTGATGAGAGATCTACAGTAATCTGAAGATTGGATAGACGATTAAGGCACCAAAGATAATATCAAATGCCAACATAATTCGTGAAATGTAATTATATCAATATGTAGTTTATAACGAACCACTATTTAATAAATTGTTTGAATATTAATATGAAATACGTTTCGATTTGAGAATGGAATATGGGTCTCCAGCATTATAATATACTACTGGACTTAATTTAATTTATTATATCTTAACTTATATTCAAACAATTTATTAACCAATATCGAACGATGTAAATTGTTTCGGCAGGCAGTTTCTAGTAAAAATTGATCAGGCTTCTGGAAAAATATTGAACATTTCCCTATGAATAGTAAGCAGCTCAAACAAAGAGTTTGCTTCTGTAAAGACTGCACGGTTATGAGCTACCTACATATATTTACGTACACAGCCCTTCACGAACATTTCATTTGGAAATGGTTTTCTAGGGATGTTTACAGAATACATGTTTTTCTTCCATTTCCCACAAAAATTTTTGTTGCAATAATTATTACGGGCATAAGTGTTCATAGTTTCGAAGACTAAAGAGTTACAAAAATTATGGGCGCAAAAATGAGGACTTCAGCTCACAAGCCTCCAAAATATATTTACCGTGCACAAATTAATTGACAAGAGGTAAACGGAAATTCCGATAGAACTACCCACTATTCTTGATACGAGAGTTTTCGGTTACTAAATATGCTTTTCAATTCTGAAGTTCTAAATCAGAGTCATATTCATAAATATTTATTAAAGGTTTAATAATGTAATGTTCGTTCTTCAGACATTCAATAAATTATTCTGAATACACTACACTCAAATCACTAAACTATTATAAGTCACTCTTACTATCATTTAATTTGCATTTAAACAATTTGCCAATCAACGTCGAAACAATTTGCAAATTCCTCCATAAAACTGGTACGCAGCTCAAACGAAATTTTCATTCCTCATGAAGAATACCGAAATTTTCTGCAACTTTTTATTAGGGTGGTACGCAGTTCTTTTCGGGAATTTCATTTGGAAATGTTGGCGCCACAAAATGTAAAAATATTTTCTTTTATTTCTCACAAAAATTTATGTTTTAATAACTATCACTTATAGATACGTTTATTATTTTGGGAACAAAAGACGTTTAAAACACAAAAATTTTGATTTTTCTTAAAAAATTATTGTCCTTAATAGATAAACATATAAAGAGCAATCAAAAGATTCGTTTGTGTAGTAGTGGATGTGATATTCTCTTCCGATGACACAGCCGGGTGATAATCGGGAAAGACATTTTGAATCATTTTCAATGGGAAGTCTTGATTAATTATTTAAGATGTCAAAGTGCCCATTTAACGGCCAATTTTTATATGAAAAAATCAGCCATTACTAGAAATCAGTTGCCTTTCGGCGTAAATATTAGAAGTACACATTCCTATTTATAACTTCCCCTTGTGCCTGAAATATAGTTTCCAATTATATATGGACATGGAGTTGTGTCGTATCAAGTTGTACTTTTTAAGAGGGGGTTTACCCGCAGAGCTCAAACTTTGTCTTAAAAATCGGCCATCACATTTTCGATATTTTCGATGCTTTCTCCAAGTCAGTGTTCTGTCCAGATAAATGCCTAGATACTTTGCATCATTTGCTTGAGTTGTTTTAACATTACTAATGGACACGGGAGGCACCATCCTCTTCGAAGTGTAAACGTTACCTGAACCGATTTCGTTTCGTTTGCCTTTATTCTCCATTTCTGCAGCCATTTTGTTATGGTATCGAGGAGTTTTTGCACTTTTCTAGGTGCTTGATCCGGGTTGACGTCAGTGGCAAGAACAGCTGTATCGTGTGCAAACGTTCCGATAAGAGTCCCTTTTTCTGTGAGTAGATCCGAAGTGAAAATCAGATATAAGGTAGGACCAATAATGCTGCCCTGAGGTACTCCCGCATGCGATTTAAGCATGTCCGACATGTCTTCGCTGTGTTTAACAAAAAAGGTTCGTTCAGATAAATAAGATTTCAGAAAAATGAAGAAATTCGTGGGTAACATTTTCCTCAATTTGAATAATAAACCTTCGTGCCATACCCTATCAAAGGCTTGTGAAATGTCCAGAAATGCCGCATTGCAATACTTTTTCGTGTCGAAAGATTTATTTATCAGTTCAACTAATCTATGAACCTGTTCAATCGTTCCATGTCCCTGTCTAAAACTAAATTGGTGACCAGGTATTAGTTTTGGACTCTATTATAGGGTTTAATCTTCGGAGAAATAAAATTTCAAGGACTTTTGATGGTATAGGTAGGAGGCTTATGGGCCTATAAGAGGAGGCTTCTTCAGGTGGGTTTCTGGGTTTTCGTATCATTTTCACCTGAGATATTTTCCATTGTGGCGGAATGTACAACTTTAACATGATTGCATTGTATATTCTTGTTAGAAGCTGACAGCCTTCCTGAGGCAATTCTTTTAAGACTTTAGCAGTGGTCAAGTCGTATCCCGGGGTTTTTCGGTCTTTTAAATCAGCTATTATATTTTTATGAATACATTCTCCAGATGTTTTGCGAAAGTTTCAGCTTTTTCAGAATCACTTTTAGCCCATGTCTTCTGTATGGTTCGAATAGGAGGATTGTGTTTTATGGACCTGCTCGTACGCTTTATTACTTTATATAGAGAGCAGTCGGTAGCTACAGTTGCATCTAAATTGATCTGGAAAATTTATCTATCAGTTTTTCTACTATCCTCTACACTTAAGATCTCTTTGAGTTCTTTTGTTAACTTATTTAGAACCGCTTTATCGGGCGGATATCTAGTTATCTGCCACTTTTTCCCTGCCTTTCTCTTTTCAGCCACTTTCTCTCTTATACTCAATGGAACTTTGTTCTGTTCGGGTATATTTTTTCATTCAAAGGGCTAGAATTCCAAGCGCCCGCAAATATTTTTAATTGGAATTAAAGACTTTCCAAGTTAATAAAGTTAATAAAGCCTCCAAAGGAAAAATTGTCCATAAATAATTGTATACTTATTTCCTCAATTTCGGTTGAAGTTCAATAAAAGAATCTTCTATTACAGTTTCTACTAATTCGAACTCGGTCCTTGCAGACATTTCCATTCTTATCTTTTCAACTGAAGGTTACAACAGGTCATAATTCTGACATCTCAAAGTTCTCCTTTGACTTCAATTCGAATTGTGTATTACTATTTGTTCAGCCCAACGTGAAAAATTTTTTTTAGGGATTCAAGCAACACATCTTAGAATACATATTTACATATAACCGTTTTTGTCCCTATCGCTTGTTATTCCAGTTTTATAAATTTGAACATCTTTCATATCAGAAATGTCGGTCGAACTTATATTCCATCTTTTGCTTTATTTATTTGTGTTTACAAATGCAAAACAAAAATATATATTATGTTTTTATATTTTTGACAAAATCAACCATACTAGAACTCGTAAAAAAAACCACACTCGTTGCCGCTTGCGATTCGTGATGGATCTAGCGTAGCGTGAATGTTTTTATAAAAACGTACATATGAACGCAGTTTAGCAGCGTTTTGGCGTGTACGACGCGGGTGCCGCGTCGTTTTAAAATCACTGGTTTTTATGAGAAGATTTAGGCCAGTAATGAGACTGTTATAAAAAAAAACGAAAAACTCTGTAAAGAAACGCTTTAATTTGAACTTAGCTAATTATTAGAAACTCTGAGTGGCAAATGGTGGTAATAAAGTATTGGTGTAGGTTTATTCTAGTTCACCATATCCCATTTCATTCATCTCAGCATCTTTGTTCAATTTGTCTCTAATTGCAACAAATGAGCTGATGAAATTCGGTCATCATATTTTAAAAATATTTCATGTGAGCGATAAAATTCCCAGATCGAAACTACATTGATTGCATGATTTATCCAATCCAAGAATAAAAACAATCAGATTGTGCACAGAATTTATAAATAATAAACATTTTACAAAAATATCTCCATTAATTTTATTACATTTAAAAAGAAGAATAGTATTTCCTCGAAAATAAAGCTTAGAAAAGGACATCGGCGAAATTAAACATGTTCGTGGATTTCGTCATTTTGTAATATTCAACACCTAATTATTATAGTAAGGATCTATAATTGCAGAATACAAATTGATTTAATTTTGTTGGCAGTGAGTGCAAAACATACAGCTCATTTATACTTAAGCAATTTTGTCTGTGTGATTTTGTTGCAATCAATTTTAGCATAATTGGTACATCAGTTTGGAAAGATATTACTTTGAAAGAATTATGTTAAAACACTACATTTTACAAAAGCTATAAGTTGAAAAAATCGGCATGTTTATTGTACTTTTTATATTTTTAAGTTGTTTTCTTCCCATATTAAGTCTCTCAATTTAATTTTGTAGCAATTTAATGTATACTATTTGGAAAATATATACGAAGAACAAAACCGTTATGCTATATATGGATTAAAAAAATTGAAAAGAGAATAATAAAAGCCCTAATATTATTATAATATTGAATAAAATGCAATTTACATTAATTTTATTACAAAAATCTAAAAAAAAATATAATAATAAAATAAACTAAAAACTATGGTAAATACAATTTCAATAAAAAACCTAAAAAGATCGATAAATAGGAAACCTAAAAATATATATACAAAAATAAATAAAATAATGAAATAAAATCATGTTCCAATTATGGGTTTTTCTTACAGGAGAAAGAAACTTTAATTTTGTACATCACGATTTTTGTTCCAGTTCGACAGCTGATGATTATTATAAGAATTCAGCTGTTGAATGGGGCGATGTTGTCGTTTTATATGTAATTGACGGGTATTCAAATAGCAACAACATAGCTGTTTTTTGGCGAGCAAAATTTTCTAATACTGATTTGTGAACATCTGATTTATATACAGCTGATATAAATACTCATTTACACATTCCGTTTCCTAACTTTTTCAACTTTTTAATGCTTTACTTTAGTAATAGAATTGTAATATAAGAAAGAAAAGTTTCACAAATATATAATTAGACATATTTTGACTCAAAAAGATGTGTTCTTTCGAAAATTAGTCACCAGCACTGATTATTTTTCACGAGAAAACAATGTTTCAGGAATCATTTCCTTTCCTGCTAGTTATGGTACAAAATTTGTACTAGCTGAAATTTTCGACTAATTCTCATTTGGATACTACGCAGCTTATGGGGGAAAATGTCAAGGCTAAGTTAAACGGGGATAAGTTGGTAAAAAATTTAGTAGAAAAATAAAAAAAAAAAAAAAAATAACAATGCGACCAAATCATTTTATTTTTACTGAAAATAAGGACAATTTCGAACGAAATTCATGAAAATAAGTGCAACAAATATAATTTGAGAAAAATGGTCACTACAACACCAAGTACGAATAATAAAAACTGGCAACAAGAAATTACATCTTTAAAGTACTGCCGAGTTTATTTTGCTTATCGCCGTTGCGTTTCTTAGTATCCCATATAGAATACGTAACCAATGCTGATGTTATCTACGCATGGAGAAATGATAGTGTAGATCAGTATAAAAAGAGAATGTAAACAAAACAGAAATCATGCAACGTTTATTGAAATCCATCTTAGTACGATTTACAGTTCGCCCTTTGTTGTATTAATGCCTCTGTCAAATCAAATTCAATGCGTACTGCTCTCAAATGACCGATTTCTTGTGCCAAACCATTACCAGAATATTAACTCTGTCTCGAGGCAATAGAAAATGGGTCCAAAGTTTACCTCAAACAGCCTGAACTAACTTCATCAATACTGCAGAACGGAGTGTTAATAGAAAATGTGTGCAGCAATCGGAATTCCGGTCATCAGCTGACAAATATACCAAATTATTGGTTATTTTTTTCGAACATTTGCCATTGTTGACCCATGAAGAACAAAGTTGCAAAACAAAGTATTTTATAAATCAGTGAAAAGTTTCTCCTATATTTAAAGACAGATCAAATTTGTCTCCAAATCAAATGATCATTTAAAGTTTGGCACTTAGACTTTATTTCTATTTTTTTTAATAATATTAAAATTGTTCCTGTTAGAAAACAGATTTGTGTTGAAGTTGAAACGACGCCGTTTATTAGAAGACGGCTTGCAGCCCTGATAGCCACTTGTAAAAGTTAGTGATGACTTAAAAACCGATAACTACCGATAATCGACACTTCTCATAAAGAGAGCGGTACATTAACAGATATAGTTGTGGCTGATTTGAACCTTAAGTTTAGTTAAATTTTCATCTAAACACTTGCCAATTTTCTGGAATAGGTTCACTTGCCAATTTTCTTCATTAACACAGTCTATATGAAAAAGTGTTTCAATGGGCATTTTCCACGCATAAATACAATGACAACGAATAAGGCGGATTTACAAATTTTGCGGGCAACGTACATTCGACTTTCGATTATTATTATTTTTTTTATGTTGGTACACTCGTCTTGAAGATATGTTGACGGTTTTATCTATACAGCATGTTTAGTTGGTTGCGAGAGCCATAAATAATGAATACAGTGGCTAAGACGTGAGGTGTTGTTTTTGGCCAAATACTGCTAATCTCTCACAAATAAAGGTGATCGAACAGTTGCTTTATCATGATGCAAAAGCCACGAATATCTTTTCCACAAACGGTCCTTAACTTCAGGGTAATACTCCTTATTTACCGTAAGAGCTTGTGGTAAGAACTGATGCATTACGCAATAGTAATCGAAGAAAATAGTGAGCGAAACCTTGACATTTGATCGAACTTGACGTGCTTTTTTTGGTCTTGGTGTTCCTGGACTCTTCCTTTGGGACGATTAGTCTTTGGTTTCGATGTCATAGCCTTATGACCCTTTTAAGCAAATCTGGATCATTGTTGACGTCATTCAACAATTCCTGAGCGATGCTTATGTGACGTTGTTTTTGGTCAAAATTCAGCAATTTTGGAACGAACTACGATGTCACACACTTCATGCCCAAAATTTCCGAAAACATTGTATGGCATGAGCCAACCGATATACAACTTCTCTAATTGTGATTATACGATTCTCCATAACAATTTTATTCACTTTCTCAACATTTTCATCAGTTTTTGATGTGCTGGGTCATACATACCGAAAATCGTCATTCATATCTTCTCGACCTTCTGTGAAAAGCTTGTACCACTTGTGAACATTTTTTTGACTCAGAATACTCTCGCCGTATGCCACTGTCAACATTTCAAATATTTTTGAGCACTTAATTCCATTTTTTACACAAATTTGATGCAACTTCTTTGATCCATTTTTTCGATAGCAGAAAATCGCTGAGCACCCAAAACACTTGTCTTATTTACGCCTCTCACAAACAAACTAGACATGCTATATGGATAAAACCGTCAACATATCTTCGAGACGAGTGTACTAACATAAAAAAATAATAATCGAAAGTCGAATGTACGTAGCCCGCGAAATTTGAAAATTCACCTTGTGTTTCGAACAAGCCTCGTATGACGAGGCTTTTGGTATGAAATGGTGCTTATACAAAGACTTTTTGTGTATAAAAATCTGCATAAACATAAACTCAATTTTTCTTAGCAAATGTTGGGTATTTAGTATGAGTTTGTAAATATTTTTCTGTATGGAGAGAATTTCCCACGGGTTTCTTCCAGAGAAGAATTCTTAAAGAAATGTCAGATAGAGATAAGGTCAGTTATAACTTTTCTGGATTTTGGCTGTTTTTATTGATGTTTCAAGCGATGTTTATACTTAATCACTTAAGTTGAATTAAAACTTGTTATCAAATTTCAATTTGCCAATTCATCCCGATAATGTTATCTTTTTAAAATGTGCAACATAATTTAATTTAATTTGATTTAATTTGCGTATCAAGCCTGGTTTTGTTATCTTTTAAAAATTTACTACATGATTTTTAATATTCATGGAAAGATTAAAAAAAAAATTAACTTATTTTTCAAAACTTCATATAATTCCAATCTACTGTTGGAAAGGTATAATTTTAAATATTCTTGGAAAGATTCAAATAATTTAATCCTATTTTTTTTAAAAAATTTTATATTTTCAATCTACTGTTGAAAAGTTATAATTTAATTGAAAATCCAGTAATTTCGGCAGAAAATCGAAAACATTTAGAATTTGAAGTAGCATTTTCTTAAAAATTGAATATATAACTTCAAGTTGCTACAGAAAAATTTTAACTTTCTTATCTTTCTTTTTCAATATTTGCTATAATTTTCAAGATGCGTATTTATCAAAAACAATGTATAAATTAGAATTTGCAATTCGTCTCGCAGTAAAAAATGTTCAGTCACAATGTTCACCTTAGTTCATTATTTTATTCTCTTTTTCCCATCGTGAAATCTTAATGGTTGACAGTTTTTCAACGTTTTGTGAAATAGATGTTATTTATTATAAAAGAAAAGTGTCTTTCATGATTCTTTCTTATACTTTTTTCTAAGTGGAAGACAATTTTGTGTCTTCCATATAAAGAGAAGTATCCCACAAGGCACATCCAAGTGTTTGTTATAAGAAATATTTCATACAGAGAATATTTTGGAATACATTTTCCACATAGAAATCAGTTAGACAACATATTCCTATGTTTTGGAGGAAACTGTTCATGTAGAATTTGTGGCTTAGGCAATTTAATGTAAATGTCTTTTGGGAGACACTTCGTGTGAAAATTGTTTTTCATTGGAAATTGCGGCTTTTTAATAATGTTGTATATAAATAATGTCCTCAGACACTTTTCTTTGTGGAAAGTTTCTTCTACAAAAAAGTTCCTCCTAAATCACTTTTCTATAAGCCTTATAACTGCCTTCCAATTGAGTATTCTTTAGGGTAAATATCTTTAAGGGATTTATTTACTCAACAAGCGTCTTCCTAAACCTAATATATGCAAAAAAATGTGGAAAAAACAAAACTGTTATATGGGAAAGTATTTCTGAAGTAACTTTTGATATGCAAAAGTGTACAACGGGCTATTTTACTTTTAGGTATGGTAGACCATGAATTTTCATATAGAAAAGTGCAATGGAAGAAACTTTCCATATAGAAATATGCAATGGAAAACACCTTTCATATAGGAAAGTGCAATGAAAGAAACTTTTCATATGGAAAAGTCTTACAGAAGTTTCATATACATATATTTTTTTATGAAAGTGAGTATTTGGACACCTCTTGGTATGAATAGTGTCTTTCAAGCCATTTCATCGTATGTAGTGCCTTCCAGGACTCTTCTCCGTATGAATAGCGCCTTCCTAAACACTATTTCATAGGAAAAAAAATGATTTCATACAAAGTAGTCTACCAAGGTGCCTTTTTATATGAAATTGTTTCCTTTTGGAACTTAACCTTGCTTAAACTATTAAACTTACTTTAAATTCATTATACTCTGTCGACAGGATTTTCTCTGGTATTCCGCCAATTTAAAACAATAATGTACTTACTCCTGAAAAAAATAGAAGTAATATTACCTAAAATTACAATATGATTTCATCTAAGTACTAAAACTAACTAGGGTTTCATAAGTTTTCACTAATACATTTAGATCAACTCTATGTTCGAAATATTAATTAAAAATATTGGTAATTCTGCAAACTGGTTATGAATATTTAGGTAATAATAATAAGCAACTTTAAAGGTATTTTAGCCATAATCCTTATTAATTTCACAAAAATTATATCTGTAATTTTCAGTAGTATGACAAATTAAAAGATATTAATAGAGCATCATTCAATGACTTTATTAAATACTATTACATTTTAAAGTGTAATAATGTCATGTTTAATATAATGCACGGAAACAATTCTTTTATAAAAATTACCATTTTCTATCTAGGAAGAATACATTTACTCCATATATAAAATTAAAAACTGCCTGTCAAGAAGCTTTTCTTTATGGATAGCTAGTTCTTTATATAAAATTCGTCTACAAACATACTTTTTAATATAAAACGAATTATTAAATGTTTATGAATATTAAATGTTTACGGAGAGACTTTTCTCTACGAAACATATCTGTAAAGAAGTTTATCTATCTTATCTACCTTGCGTCTACAACAGGTATTCCGCATGAAAATCGGATATAAACAAACTTTGGGAATAAGGTTTGCTATATGAAAATTGAGTTTAAAGACAATTTTCAACTAAAATTTATATATTTTACCAGACTGTGAAATGCTTATTGCTTTTGGCAATAGTGCCTACATTTTATACCTTCTCACAAAATTGTAGTAACTTAACCAATTTAGGTAATATACTTGGTCCAATACTTTTTATTTTGTACTTGAATGACCTGTTTAGTATCCTCGATGATACATGTATTCCCTATTCATTTGCAGATGATGTACAATTCCTCTTTAAGGGATAATATCAGTTTGATGATGGCTTGCAAAGTTATAATAATTATGCGTTAAATTTGATCTGCTCATGGATGACGGAAAATAAACTCTCAATTAACATTCCAAAAACAAAAGCTATGCTTTTTTCTAATCGTGATTTAAACCTGAATTTATCTTATCGTGGCACACGCATTGAAGTGGTCCACAGTGTACATTGTTTGGGAGTAGTTTTAGACAACAAACTAAGTTTTAACTATCATGTGGATAATGTTGTCCGACATTTAAATTATTCACTGCGAAGTTTTTATAACACCGACTTAGTGTTGCCCAGATCGATTAAGGAGAAATTGGTTCATTCTTATATCATGCCTAGTATTCTATATTGTTTAGAGTTATATTGTGGCACTAATAAATATGAGGAAAGTTCAGATAGCGTTTAATAGAGTTATGAGATATTTATATTCACTGAGGCGTCGTGTTCATATAACACCGTATGTTAAGCGTTTCTTGGGTTGTAGTTTCAAAAATTATGTAGATTTTAGGTCTTAGCTGTTATTTTGTAAAGTTGTTCGATTGTGTAGTCCTCAATTTCTTTTTAATTCATTTAATTTTTCACATTCCACTCGTAATAAGCAGCTTCTTACTCCTAAAATAACCACACTCATGGGTCGTGCTTTTGTAGTAAGAGCAGCTCGAATTTACAATTTACTACCAAGCCATTTAAAAAGTTTTAAATTATGTCCTGATTCTTACAAAAGGCACATTCTACAACACTTTCAGACTTTACTGTAAAATTTTGTTTTCAATTAATCTGTGAGCAGCCCTTATTACATACCGATTATCTTATATTTCAAGATTATATTCCGATTAACTTCTAACTTTTGAATTAGTCTTTTTTTCCATACTTTTTTTTTGTCTTCAATGATCATAATGTCATATTATATTATTATATGTCATATTATATTTTTATAAATTTTATATTTATATATATATTATATATTTAATTATTATTAAATATTATATATTTAATTTTTATTATGATGAATTGTTGCATATTGTAATTTACTTATAATTGGCCGGAAGCCTTTAAATTACAAGCCAGAAATAAATAAATAAACATAACCTCGCATATTTTTTTCTGTGTATCTGACTCGTAATTGTTTTAGCTATAAAAAATTACATTGCGTTTGAACGTATTTGATGTTTGTTTTCATCACGACAATTTCAAAATAAAAACAATGTTTGTTTACAATTCCTTCTACAAAAAGTGTTATAGCAGCTAACTATTTGTCACTGGTTATAATAATTTAATTTACTGGAAATCAATTATTAATTTTTTCAACTACGCAATCATGAAATTTTGTCGTTGTTGTTAAATCGATATCAGATATTAGTAAATATCAACCAATTCGCATTAACTATGCGTTAGTTACATCATCTGCTATATAGTTGAAATTTGAGTTCATATCTTATTTACTGCCAGAACGTACCAACGTCAAACGGCATTTCTCATCTCTGTCGAACGGATAAAAGTATTAAAGAGAAGAGAAAAAAGCACAGCAACAAAAACATACATAATAAATTCAGTAGAATTTGTTCTGTCATCGGAGAAGAATGTGTTTACGGATAGTTTGACATTAGCGACGGCCGCAACATACATATACACCACTACGTTCTGAGAAAACTAGAAAAGAATTACAGTAACGTTGTAAATGATCTGTGAAAAAGCACATTAAAAGTCGAATGAAAAGCATTGGTTTACGTGGAAGTTCACAATTTTGCAATGAAACAGAAGTAAAATAATAGTTAATGGGTAGTGGGTGTAAATCACCAGGCGTTATGCGTTGTACGTCAGTTATTTAGTTAACGTTAGCGGTTTCTTCTAAAGTGAAAGAAAGAATTATATGATGAAGAAAGACTTTGATGATGAAACACAACAATACACAACAAAGTGAAGAAACGAACCAACTAAGTTGTCTGTAGCAGCAGCAATAACGAAAACAACAACAAAGGCATCATCACAAGCGGCGTGACGCTAGGCTTACAACAATAAGAAAGTGTTAATTAAAGTGCAGATGATGAACCGAACACTGAAAGAGACTTGTGAAAGCCGTCGTCATCAATTGTTATTCACTCAAAATTAGCCTTTATTATTTCGTGGATATTTTTGGTTCTTTGTTGTAGCTTCCATAGTTTTTTTCATTCGGTGTGTGTGCATTGCGGTTAGTTTTTTTTCCTCTTTTTTACACTGTCATTGTTTCCCTACTGCTGTCACGTTCTCTCTTATGTACACAAACATACATACATTTTGAGCAAATTCTCTTATTAGTTGATAGGAATGGTAAATAAGAGAGGCGGTGGTAAAAAGTTGTACAATTTATTGAAACGAAGAGTACGATAAAAACCAATAAATAGTTAAAAGGTGTCTGATTGACCCTCTGCATGCTGTAATTGTGGGTCATATCAGAAATTCTTTATATAAAAATTTCATGTAAACAACAGTATCTTAATAGAAACAAAGAGTTAAAAATATTCTTTCAAGGCAGAAGAATTCCTTCTTCAAATATTCTACCGCCATTTAGTGTGGCATCGTTGACTTAAGAGAGTGAAAATGGAAAATTTGACGATTGTGGCTAATATAGGGTTGTTTTGACATTTTCCTTGCCCCGAAATGGAATTAGCGTTCCAGGTATTGTTTGGTACAGGTGAACAAGAGCAGTAAGACAGCAGGAAGTTCCTCCACGTAAAGGAAAATTGGCAAAAGTGGTCAAAAAGGTTTCTGTTTGAGGACAATTCAGCCTTTAAATCGAATGCGCAAGTGGAAAATTTGACATTTGAGGAAATATTGAAGAATTTTCTGTATTTTGCTTATCAAGTTTTGTGAGCAGATGCGCTGCAAAAAAATGAACTTCGATGAACATCAATTGTTGTGTCTTGTTTACCTTCCCTGATTGTATGCTGATCTACATTGGCACAGTTCTAACGGAAAAATTGTATTTGTGGGGATTGTCTCGAATTTAATATAGGCCTTTAGGTAGTAAAACATAAATAAATTAAAAAAACAAAAAATATTTTTTGAGATAAAACATATTTGGCGTTTTTAAACCCTGGATCTGCTTTTCGTATAAGAAAGTTTTTCTTCATATAGAAAAGGAAGTGTCTTCATTGATATCACTTCTATAGCCATTTTGTCTCAGTGCCATCGTCTCCATGGACTCTTTTTTCATATTAAAAGGTGTTTCTATAGCCGTTTTTCATATTGAAAACATTTCCATTTGTAATTTTCGAATGGCAATGCGCATCCATGCAACTTTTTGTAGGTAAGTTTCTGCGAGGGTGCCTTTCGTGAAGAAAAACGTCTCTATGGGCAGAATTCGTATAGAAAATTAGTCCCCCTGAACAGTTTTTGTGTTGGAAACTGTCTACCTTGTACTTTTTTGATTTGCAAAATTGTCTTCCTTAGGCACATTTCGTGTAGAATACCGCATGCATTCGATGTTTTTCTGGTGTTGGATAGACTCGTACAGAAAATTATATGTCCTGTATACTTTTCGCCTACGAAGTTGCCTCCCCTACACACTTCGTATAGAAACTTTATGTCAACCATAGAAGATTTTCGTAAGGAAAATTCTCCGCCCTAGACGACTTTCGTATCGAAAATTGTCCGTCCTAGACAATTTTCGTGTAGAAAATTGTCCGCCCTAGACAATTTTCGTATAGAAAATTGTCCGC
>JAHXMU010000369.1:790482-882147 GCA_019455685.1 Philornis downsi | reverse complement strand
GTCCGCCCTAGACAATTTTCGTATAGAAAATTGTCCGCCCTAGACAAGCAAAAATGGATAACTCATGAAGAATTTTCTATATGAAAATTGTCCCATGCACAAATTTCCATATATATCCTGGAAGCTTTTCGTATAGAAAATATCCTCTTATAGACACTAGGAAGAGAAGAAAAATGTGTTCCTTAGATGCTTTTCGTAAAACGCCCTATAGATGTTTTGTGTATTAAATAAGGTGTTTTTTTCCTATCGAAAATTGTCTGTTTAGACTCTTTCTTCTCTTCCTAGATGCGAATTGTCTGCCTATGATCTCTATACATGCTTTTCATAAAAGAAATGTCTCCAAGGTGCGCTTTAATCGAGAATTGTCTCCAAAATGTTTTTTCTACATAGAAGAGTGTCACCATGGATGTTTTTTGTCCCCTTTGACATAGAAAATTGTGCGCGTAGATGATTTTCGTATAGATGTTTTTGTGTAGAAAAACTTCAGCATAGGCGTTTTTCGTGTAGAGGAGCGTTTCCCAAATCTCTATACCCATTTTTATTGATGAGAACTCACTTCAATAGTTTCTTTAACGCAATTTTTTTTTTCATTTATTTCATGATTATGATTTGTCTTTTAAGTAAAGTACGAATGATTTTAATAATATTTTCACATTTCGGCAGTTCTGTTTCCCATTGGAAATTATACAGATCCTTTTGGGTTAGTAATAAGTAGTGGTGTGATTTGTATTAGAATAAATTATGTGCTGCTTTATTAACAAGGAAAAACGGAGTGAAAAAATAATTTTTTTTTCAAACGTAAAACTCATATACATAATGATTTTGGAATTTATATTTTGCAAAGTGTTTCTCAAACAAGTTATATTTTTGTTCAACACTTGTAAATTCGAACTTTGGAAATAGTAAATTTTTTTCTGAGAATAATTTTGGACTTGAAAATAAAGATACGGGAAATTTTTCATTTATTTTCATATCTTAATATGCTTGCTGAGAGCGAGGTATATATCTGTGCATACAAGGAAAAACGATTAACTCCGAATTTGTTGTTTTGAGACATCGATCGCTATTTTGGAAATTTTGAAATACCCATAATTAGATATTATATAAATAATATAAAATAATGTGATAAAATATATATTCTCTTTTGCAATAGAATTCAGAGATATTAAGTAATTATTCAAAGATCGTCATTCGCCATAATTTGCTAACACGAAATAATAATAGTAAGTACGAATAAATCCGACTTTATTCTAAGTCTACTTAAATGGTTTTTCCTTGTGAACACAGAAATATTTCTTTAAGTGCAATTTAAATTGTGGTTTATAAGCACTGTTCTTTAGTACTTGCATGGGAAAGTACATTTAAGCATTCTTAAAATATAAAAACCGCATTCTGAATATTTTTTCATTTTTTCATTTATTATACAAATTGTAATTCATAAGCCTAAAGGTCAAATCTAAACTAATTAACAACATAACTCTTTTTGAGAAAAAACTACATTATGGCAATATAATATATTGGCCATAATCACACCATGCACTAGGGTTTGTTTTACATGACGTGGTAAGTTCAAATCAGTGTTGTAAAATGTACGAAGCGCAAGTTTAGTGCGTGAAGCTACGTATATCAATATGTAGATCGAAACCTAATTTGTCATCGAGCATTTCATAAGCATTTTTTCTAGGCATTTCATGCTGCGTGCAAAGTCAATAGGGGCATCGTCACAATATATTTCCAAATTACTCTCATGCGATGAGAAATCATAGATTTCGATTTAACGGGATTGATTGTTAAATTATTAGAATTCATCCAGTGGTTTATATTTATCAAATATTTTTGTTTCCAATAACCTAATTTAGCAAAATTCTTTTAGTAGTTTGTACCTTCATTGTAACTTGAAAAAATTCTGCCAATGAATAAATCATTTAAGTTTTGTTTGATTAGATAAAGAAGCAAACAAAATTGTACTTCCATTCTTTCCAGTTATCTGTCGAATTTAATTTCCTCTCACAACTTTGGTGACAGAACAAAGCTAAATAGTGACCAAATTAGTTTTGACACTTCGTATAATAGCAGCAAACAATTTAACCACTACCAGAGTAGTTTATCTTCGGCACTTTAAATCCAGACTGCTATATTGGGGTTTTTCGCTGGCGTCTATTTCCACCTTTTCTGCTTCAGATTAGCATCTGCTGCAACTTTTGCATTAATCATGAAGGCTGATTATGGAGCTGGAGGTGTTGCATTGGTTGAAGTGAAGTAATAAACCCTTTGATAGCGTGAATAATGTCGGGCTCGTAGATATGGCTTCGATCAAATTATGTGACGTCGGCTTAGTGGATGCCGGGATATTCTTTCTACCATTGACGTTGGTCTGGAAACATATTTCCATGTGAGCTACTATAGTTTTGGATGAGCTACTGTACCATTTATAGGAAACATGGCTTTCCAGTAACCGAACCGCATACTATTTGAGCGGCGATCACCTCGATATGTCTGACGAACACTGCTAATAGTCGAGCAATCGACAAATCTGGCAGATGCTTCTCAAACTTTGACTTTAAGAATTGTCGTTAAACAGCAGGTCCGTTTGATTGAGATTAGATATACCTATACAATGCAAGTAAACTCGTTGAATTTGGGAAGCACTCCTATATTTCATTTATTAAATGCAAGGAAATTTATTTTTTTTTCACACAATCTCAATGCTAAATTGCTTGGAAAATACATTCCTATATGAAAAATTTCCGAGGCACTTGTGAAATGTACATTAAACATTTAATAATTGTTGTACAAAAAGAACTTAAAATGAGGCATGCGGCGCTGCATGTCATGATGATGCCATATTAGCATACTAATAAATTAATTTTTAGTTTAATTTTTTTTTTTAATTTTTGGAGTAGCATTTATTTTCATTTATGCATATTGTGATTTACTTAACAGTTTGGAGCTGTAAAGTTGTTAACTTAATTAAAAACAAAACTTTTGCAATTTGGACTGACCTATATCATTCATTTCATTTCATTTATTGAACAGTCTTGTAATTTAAGGCCTTTTGGCCAATATTAAACAAATTACAAAATGCATAAAATAAATACTACTTGAATTGGAAAACAAAATATAACCTAGAATATAAAATTAAATTAACTAGTAACTCATTGCCTATAACGCTCAAATTGAAGTGCACCACAAAGTAGGCGATATGAAGGGAAATAAAAATAATGAAAAAATTGCAAGGTTTTTTTTTTTGGTTGGTAAATCACAATAAAATGCATAAATTGAAATAAATACTACTCCAAAGTAAATGAAGAAAAATGTAAAAATGTATATAAAATAAAAATTGATCACATGAAATCATACATTTAATATCAACCAATAAATACACCAATAATTAATAAATATCACTTGTAAATGCAAGCATTAAGATGTCAAAGAAGATGTAAGATGTAAGAATATTCAATATTCAATATTTTTATTTTCAGTGCACTTTAATTTGAGCGTTATAAGTTAATAGTTACTAGTTAATTTGATGTTTTACTCTAAGTTATATTTTGCTTTTTTTTTAATACCAGTAGTGCTTATTTTATGCATTTTGTAATTTGCTTAATATTGGTCAAACGGCTTTAAATTACAAGACTGTTCAATAAATAAAATGAAATAAAGGACTGCTCCCGAACAGAAATTAAACGTACTACTGGGTAGGGAATATTTTCAATTCTTTCCAATTTGTGTTTTATCATCTATCCATTCACTGTGATTTTAAATTGGATTTTAATCCATCTTCTTATAATTTGTATCCGACCATTCTGTTGTATTCTTACAGTCAACAATTGATCTTTTTTTGAACAATTTGGGTGATAGGGAAGAACAAAGGCAGATAGAGACATCTAGTGGCATTTGCAGGGAATAAAACAAACAAGATAATAGAATTATAGGCCTATCTCGAAAATTCAGTGTATACGTAAACTGCTTGCAAAAATTGTTACTATAAAAATTAATCCTATACTTAGTAATATTTTTTGTGATAATCAACATGGCTTTCGTATTGGCAGATCCACTACGACTAATCTTTCCCTTTTTTGTAATTATGTTTATCAGAACTTTGACAGAAAATTGCAAACTAACGTTATTTATACTGATTTTGCTAAAGCGTTTGATAAAGTCAACCACACTGCTCTCTGCAATAAGCTTGAGAAGTTAGGTTTCTCGTTAATTTTTTTGCAATGGATTACATCCTATTTGTCTAATCGGTTCCAAATAGTCAAAATTAACTCTAACTATTCTTATCAATTTCATGTAACGTCTGGAGTGCCACAAGGGAGCCATTTAGGGCCTCTTCTTTTTTTGCTATTTATAAATGACCTGCCCAAAACTATTCGTTTCTCGCAATCTTTACTTTTCGCGGATGATCTCAAATTATTTCGATCCATTTCTAATTTAAGTGACTGTTACCTTTTACAACAAGATATTGATGCATTAGCTGATTGGTGTGATGCTAATTATCTTGTTTTGAATATAAAAAAATGTCAAATCTTTTCGCTTTACAGAATTAATATTAATATCAGTTTTAATTATAAAATAAGGTCAGTCGGTCTGGTTCGAGTATCCTTGATCAAGGACCTTGGAATTTTTCTTGATCGAAAATTAAATTTTACCGATCATATTGATTTTATTACTTCCAAAGATTACTCAATGTTGGCTTTCTTAAACGTAACACAGCTGAATTTTCTGATCCTTTTACATTAAAGGCTCTCTATAATGCCCTAGTTCGTCCTCATTTGGAGTATTGTTGCATTATCTGGAATCCTATTTTCAGCTCTCATTCTATTAGAATTGAAAGAGTTCAGAAAAATTTTACCAGATACGTATTTTTTAAATTAAATTGGCAAATTGATAAACCAAGTTACACTACTCGCTATGCCCTTTTCGCTTTGAGTTCTTTAGAATGTCGGCGTAAAATTTATTCAGTTAACTTCATACGTGATTTGATACATGGACATATTAATTGCACTGCTTTGTTGGAACGTATCAATTTTTACGCACCTATGAGATCATTACGCGAGAATTTTCATTTTCGGAATTTTCTGATTAGCTCAAAATATGCTCATAAAGAACCTGTAACTCATTGCTCTGAAATATGTAATTCTGTCCTTATTTATTATGATATTTTTAATAACATTTCTAGAATTAGTTTTAAGCAACAATTGTTTATGGCTTTAAATCCTAATTAATAATGTTTTTAATATATTTTTTTCTCGATTATTATAATAATTCTGTGTAGTCTATAAGAGGTTTTCCTCTATTGATGAAAATAATAAATTCCAATAAATATAAATTTCTTTCCAGAACAAGTTCCCTTATAGAGAATATTTTTCGAAACAGCCTCCATGAAAAAGTTACTCTTAGCCATATTTATGTACGGACAGTTTCTTTTTATACAGTTTCTATGCGAAAATTATCGTTTAAGCCTGGTCAAAAAGCGTATATGTAATTTTCTTAATTTACTCTATTATTTCTCCTATATGTAGACAAAGATCTAGCTATATCCAATGAGATATGGCATGTTATATGCATCTAGATGTACTTATATCCCGCGTCGAATCTAGTTGTGTATTTAGAATAAATTATATCTGACACAGGTAATTAGATCATGTTGTATCCGGCATGATCTGTTCTATCGGGTTGGAGTAATTTCGAATCAAGTATAATTAAATAAACATATTCATCTTTTTAAAAAGTCTTGCTTTAAACGTGACAAAATCGAACAAAGTATTAGAAATTCTGTGCAAATTGAATGTTGTTAGAATTTGATTGTACTCTATTTTTGATTACGTTTACGGCTTCAGCTTTTTAAAGAGGCTTAACTGCTTTAATAATTTTTAGGCTTGAGGCATATAGAGAAAGTGAAATTTGAAATTAACATTGATTTTTTTGTTATTTCCACAAATCAAATTTTTACATAAATAAATAGAAAATTCGTGTCGAGAAAAAGCTGTCTTTTGTGCTGAAAAAATCTACTTTCATTTTTTTTAACAAATGAGGGAGTGATTTCAATCTGATTTTTTGTAAGTTGTAAGTTTTTGTGAGTTGTATCACGAGTGGCTTAAAAACTTAGAAAGCTAAAAGAAAGAAATTCAGGATAACGCATAAAAGAGAAAGTGAAAATCAGTAAGTGAGAAAAATAGGAGACGGGAATTCAGTTAACTTAAAACTATCTTAAATTATTATGGGACTACGATTTTTATTATTATGGGACTATGACGACGGATGAACAGAATTCATTAATAATAAGACTACTACTAACAATTAACGCACAATGAAGCAAAGTTAAAACGGGATGTTACGGAAGAGGTGTGGTATTGGAGTGTATTTTCAATCTCAATCCTAACTTTATCCAGTGATTGATGTATGTCAAATTTGACTAAATTTAGTGGAATTGGGGGAAGAATATATCCTTTAAGTCTCTCATTTACAAGAGGACTGGATGCGACATGGGCCGACGACAAGGTTGATCGCAAATCAATTAGCGGACGTATAATATACTACAACGGTGGTACAATCAGTTGGTCATGCAATAAGCAAAATGTGATTGCATCTTCCTCGTGGGAGGCCGAATTCATTGCCATATCCGAAACACTAAAGGAGGTGAAGTGGTTGCGGCAATTGTTGGAAGAAATGCACGAGAAAATTGACATTCCAACAACGATATTTGAAGATAATCAAAGTTGCATCAAATTGGTACGCGATCATAAATTTTCTTACAAAACGAAGCATATGGACACACGCTACAAAATGATTCGAGATATGATCGGGCATAAGATTATTGGTTGCGAATACTGTCCTACGGAAGAAATGGTTGCGGATCTATTGACAAAACCGTTATCCGCAATCAAACATAATTATTTGCGAGAGAAATGCAACTTGGTGTGAACGAGGGGGAGTGTTGAAGATCTGAACGGAGCTTAGAAACAATAGAGCGTTCACACTTAATGTGTCACTTGTCACTTTATGACATTATAATCCGCTATTTTCTTTTATATTCTTCTTGTTCTCTTCTTCTACAAATGTAATACTAAACAGTCGTATTAACATCAATATTCAAACTAATAGTCATCATCACTCATCAATTAAAGCTTCCTATTTTTAATATAAAGAAGGTAATCGATCAAGGCAAGTCTGGCTACTTCTACAGGGAGTATCAGGAGGGACTTAGAGTATTTTCAAATTTTATACGAATTATAAGGGAATACTTTTTACAGAAAGGTTGTTCGCTGTAACGAAACCGTTGGAATTTAAGGAGGAAGAACAGAATTGTGGAAAACCTGTTAATTTGGGATGTACAACATTGCAGTATCCATTCTCAATGTTCGACCTTGTTCCCATGTCAAGGGATATCTAACTTAATTCTTTCGGGTGAAGGTATAAAAACTCTAAAATTACTTATTGGGGAAATAGTTGTTATTTGAAAAGGCCTAAATTACAAATTCTGACCTCTTAATACACACACACACTAGGATTGTATTTTTGTGCCTCGGTTTTCTATGCACTTATAGTGCAACGACAATTAGATGTGAAACCACCTCACATAAATATTTTGGTGCTCTTTCACAACAAAAACATGAGATTTCTTGAATTAGAGATACATTGTTAAAATGTTGACAATCTCATTTTGATATTAAATTATTAAATACATTTTTTTGTGCTTTTTTATAATAGTAAAAAACAGCAGTTCTATTAAATAAATTAAATGGCATTCCTTATTATAAAAACCTCAGACATTTGGCTTTTCCTATACTTGAAGCTATCGAAAGGCCGACATCTGTACTTTTTGAAAAAGCCGGCATTTAATTTTGAAAACGATGAAATTATGAAAAGATGACTGTTTTATACGTTTGGAAAAATCGAAGAGTCGCATAGTTTACTTTTGATGTCAACTGTAACCTGTTATTATATTATTATTATATAATTAGATCTGAATTTTACTCGTTAAATTATACGACGTTAGGTTGAAAATTTATTATTGAGCGATCAACCAAGCAATTAATTGTACTCGTACGAGTATATGTGTGATAAGAAGGGATTTTCGAATGTTCATACTTTTAGGGCTAAAAATAGAATAAAATCTGACAAATGAAGTACTATCGCCCGGGTCAAACGGCCAGAGGCAGAATCGTGAAAATTGGTGTCCATATTCCCCTTCAAGAGCAAACACGTTTTTTTAAAATTCGTGCTTTAACTGGTAAAAAATTGGGTAAAAGGGTCAAAGGGTTGTTTGAAGATGTTTTTCGAAATGCAAACTTTTAGTGATAAAAACCGGATAAAAAGAAATAGATCTGGTTTCACAGCCCAGCTCAACTTGCTAGAGCCATAATTACAGAAATTGCTGCCCACACTGTCTTCCAGATTAGGCATCCAATAAGAACGAATCTTTCAATATGTAAAAATAGGTTAACAGAGGACAAAACCAAAAGAGGACAAAGCCAAGCTCAAAAGGCCGGATATAGAAACACGAAAATTGGTGTCCACGTTGCCCTTCCAGAGCGGAAGATGATAAGGAAGGAGTTTTCAAAATTTTCACAAAAAAGATGCGCGACGAGAAAATATATAACACAATTCTTAACTTGAGGTGTAACTAAGTACAAAAGAGGGGCAAATGGCTGAAACTAAAGTCATAAAGCTGCTTTTATGTACTTTCCTTTTATAACATAGTCGCACCCAAAATTTTTTGAAATTTGTACTTCTAAGAGGTAGAAAATTGGAGCTATCGCAAAAAAACAAAAGAGTAAAGTCTGGACCATCAAATTGGTTGTGCAAATTCACCTGCCATCGTTGGCTAGGAATGAGAAGGGATTTATAAAAATCAGTGCCTCCAGGAGATAAAGCGTAAAAGAATGACGAAAAGGGGAAAAAATGTTACCATCGCCCAAGACAAGCGGCTTATGCTGGAATCATCGTAATTAATGTAAATACTACTGTTATGCAGTAGGCGGGCTACAAAAGGCCAATATATGCTCGCGATATAGACGACTTGTCGAAAATTCATACATTTAAGGGAAATGCAGGGAATCAAAGGTTCAAAAAATGATACCATCCCGTAAAGGAATGAATGACTGGAGCTAAAACCATTTTAAGTTGTACTCGCGCTGTAGCAGAAGTTACTTTGAAATTCATTCTTATAAGATATAAAAAAGAGAGAAATTGCACAGCCACCTAGGATCAAGTGGCAGAAACTGATGTAGAAGTATGCATTCTATCATGAAACATTATGAAAATACAAATTTTCGTATTTGAACAGGAAATAAATGGACCTGCCCGCACTTTAATTACAGAATTTACGAGAATCGCATTCTTTGGGAAAAACTATAAACCGAAGAGTTCAACCGGTTGTGGGATAAGAAAGCTGTATAACCCTGACTGCAGTCACAATCGTAGAAATTGGTAAAGGAGCTCTTCTGACAGTGATAGAAAAATTGCGAGGAAATTCGGCTTCTGAAATAATTTGTACTTCTAAAGCAGAATCACGCCTATAATGTAGCGGGCGTTTGAAAATAGTTCCAACGTAATTGGGTATCATTACCCATTCGTGTAAAATTACCAGTTGCAATCTAATCCTGATCTGATATGATTCAACTGGATGCAACTATAGATATTTAACGATATCTAATTAGACCTGCCTCCAGTACCACTTGTACTGAAACTGTTGCATTTTCAGATTTAATACCATTAATTGTGATGGCATTAAATTGTGATAGCATTAAATTTATTACATGATATTTCTCCTGGAATTTCCGGGATCCCAGTAAATTCAGATTCTTGTGGGTGTATAATGTTAAAATAGCCGACTTTTCAAAGAACCTCTTTTTGAGTTATTCGAAAAAAAAAAATACTTTTTCAATGGATCAGAATCGATTTCCAATTATTTTCAAGAATTTCAAATTTTAGTTTGTTTAGGCCATGTTTGAAACATTTTTGTAATTTTTCAAAAATCGAAAAATTCTTCAAAAATGGCGATCGGTTTGCCGGGCTTTGGTTTTGGTTCTAAACACTCCAATGATTACTGAATTAACATTGTTTGTTCGTGAAAAAATGTACCGGCATTGCACACATTGTAGAACTGTTAAGTTGCGTCTTTCTTTACAAATATAGGTATATTATCGAACATATGCGACGTAAAAATGTACATTATACCGACTTCAGAGTTGGAAATCAACAAAATAAAAAAGTTGGCGTTGCCATTTAAGAAAAATTTTCTCATAAAAAGATTCTGCTGGTGAACAAATTTAAACCGTTTCTTATATATTGAGTTTCACCGTAAAAAGTCAGCATAGTACCAGCCTTTAGTTTAAAGCGAAATGCGGTACGATTGCAGGGGCATTTTGAAAAACCGTGCTACCTCTTTGAAGGCACAGTTGTAATATGTTTTTTTATTTTACATTCATTCATTTATTTTTGGCTATAGTACTATATTTGTTTTGTACAATTTTGTAAGGAATTTTGCAATTTTCCCCCTTTCCTGTGTTACCTCTCTATAAATAATATAAGTCTCGAGTAATTTCATTAGTTTAGTTTCTTCCGTTTGGTCGAAGCAATGGCATCATTTTCGTACACCATCTGTCGAAAAATCTCCTCTTATCGTAAGAGAATGTGCAGCCAAAATTTCATCATTCTGGCTTTAGTCGTTTTCTGCAAGCGGTGACTAATCAGTCAGTCAATACAGATTTTTAAACTCTGTTAGCTGCGGTATTATTTTGCTGTAGTTTTTGACACCCACACCATTTTATCATTCCGTTTGTAACATCTAGAAAATATGTTAGGAATGTATCGTCGTAAAAATCAATGTCGATATTAGTATGCCCGTTTGTGTGTCTGTTGAAAGCAAGTATCTTACACAAGGATGTCTCACAATCATAGGCCGGTTATGTTGGAAACGGGATAAAAACGTCCAAATAGAATAGAAATTTGCCCATACAACGATTGAAACCATCTGTAGAGAAAATTTTATTTTTCAAGATTTTTCGACAACTTTATTTTATTTTCTTTGATAATGAAAAGCAATGTACGATTTTATTCTATATATGTATATGAAATAACCACCGAGTACAACCAAACTTTGTAAACAACTGCCCTAATCGTGGTCGTAGTTATAGAAATTAAAAAAAAAATATCAATTTTCGATGGGAAAAATGTTCAAATATAATAATAAAGATTTGATCAAATGAAAGAGATAGTCACACCAGCTCAAATATTTAGTAAGGGATAGACCTAACCGTGGTTGCGGTTATTGGTAAATGGCACAGATTTTGGATTCTGACTAAAAAACGGAAACATGAGATAAGTCGATTGTTATGTATGGGAAGTAGCGTTTTTGACACGACCACTTATTTTCTACTTATACGAGTATATACGTAATCTAAGGTGGAGAATATAAGACTTGGGCCCGGCTGTAATCAGGACGCCCAACCACTAGTCTTTAGCAGCGCAAATGTGGATTTCCCTTAACTGCACTTACCCAACTTTATCTGATTTCTGTCTTTCTTAATTTTTTATTTGACTTAGTTTAGTTTTAGCTGTTTATTTCAAAAGCGATGGATTTTACAGCTTGTGATTTTTTTTTAATTAACCAAACAGAAAATATTTATTATTCCTTCAAATTTATCGCATCACTTTTAAAGTAAACCCCTTTCGAAATGATACACGTATGTCAGCGAATAATCCAATCATCAAACAGCTTTCAAAGCCATTTTCCGGAAAAGACTTGAGATCTCACCGCAAATTCTTTTTTATGTCTTCATTAACCCCAAAGTGGTAACTTCAGTTTTAGAAAGAGAGAAAAGTGACCCGGTGCCATATCAGGAGAATACGATGGTTGTTCAATGACATTTGTTGAGTTTTTTTTTCAGTCACCATTTCCTTCAGTTTGTCGATGTTAACTTCAACTAGAAACGTTGATGGCCGGCCAGAGCGAGAAAAACCTTTTACCACATCTCGAGCACTGATATGCAGGCGCTTTTGATAAAGTCGCTTGGGCGACATTCCGCTTGCAATACAAAATTTATTTATTTTAAAATAAAAAATTTGTTTATTTTAAAAATCGGAAAAGACAATTGAGACGAGCTGACAAAATCGGACACTGTAAATAAACCAGAATGACAGATCGACCTCAAAATCTGCCAAGTGCCAAGTTTGCGATAAAAATAATTTTGAAACGCTTTTTATGTAATTAATTCGCGGGTCATGTTTATTGAGAAAGGCTGAAAAGTATTTGTTTTCACTGTAAAGTCAATATACTTTATTGTCAATGTTGTCCAAGTTAATATATTGTGTACGGGGAGAAGGCGTTCTTGGAGCGTGCACTTATCTGGCGGTGAGTTTGTATGTCGCTCACGGTGCTAAGACTTCACTTAAGCTCAAATTGACTTCATATTTTTATTCCGTCTCTATCAGATGGCATTACATTTGTCGTACAAAGTATTCAAATTTTAATACCGTTTTTCAACTTTATTTTTTATATACTTTCACCATTTCTATTTGTGTAGTTGTAAATGGCAATCGGCTACAAAAGTTTTGATTTATAAAAATAAAATATAGAAAAATGGCATCCAAATGAAATACAGATGTTTTGTGTTAATTGTTAGTTATCAGCTAAATGCGATTCCTCTCTTGTTATTATTGTTGTTGTTGTTGCTATGTTTACCCTCCCAACTATTAAAATAACAAACAGATTTTTCATTATCTATACAAGTGCTAAACAAACACATAATATTTAGTGTTTAGAAACAACTGAACAAGCTCGCAAATTGAAAATCATAAAAGGAGAGCGACAAAATAACGTTTAAATCAACATTATGATAATTTCAGCAGCGAAGAGTTGAAAGTAACCACCAAAATTAAAAAAAACACCTGTTTATAATTATTTTGTCTCAGGTCGAAACCCCCAACCAAATGTGTGCCGCGCAAATAATGCTATGACAATGAGGAACTCCAAACACTATTCAGTGGGTTTTTTAAAAGGACGTCGTCACACATCAAAATTACATAAAGAACAACGTTGTTAGTAACAAACAGCAACGATCTGGAAACAAACCGCTCCTCCACACCAGCAAATTCTCGAACGCCAACGCAAAACACATAAAGCACAAACTCTACTTGACAACCAACCAACCATAAAACATTAGAAATCGTCCGTAAATTCTAACCTTTGAACCGAAGCCAACAGCAAGATAGCCTATTACACGTTGTCATCAGCGTCACCGTTGTCATCGTTGCCGTATCCCCAACCGCCCTTACTGAGATTGATGCGAATCGTTTACAAATGTCATTGTTACGGCAATTCTTTGGCGCCTCCTCGAATACATGGGTACGGGCCCTTATCATATTTTGCTTAGCATGGGCTTTTCTCGTCTACATATTTGTAACGAAGCTGAGTGCTCCAGCTACAGTGGAACCTGACAGCACCTCCAGACGCATTAGCCAGGCGCTTCAACTGCTGGAGGCATCGCGGCAACGAAATGAGGAGTTACAACAAATGATAGACACTTTGTTGAAGTAAGTAATATCTAAAAGTATAGTTTTATGTCATTTTCGTTTCAGCTGTATTTATTCACAAGCTATCCAATGATTCGTTGTTCTTTAATGGAAATCAATAACAATGAAATGTATAAACTTTTAATATCTTTGTACAAGTTCTTTTGGGAATGGGGAATTAATAACTAAGCAATATGTTGTTTTACTTCGATTGGAATCGTTGGAAAACGAATCAGCCTTTAGGATACGCAAAGAAATAGTTTAAAAAAAGAGGACAAGTTTTATCCAAATTTATACATAGCTATACTTGTATCAAAAGCGATGAGAAAAATGTGCAGGATTAACCAGAAGGTCTAAGATGTAATCGTCTAAGAAGAGATTTATCTGGGAAAGATGCGAAATTTAGAAAAATTAAACCTTAGCACACACGTTCCGAGATAGGAAGAGCTCAAATATTTCGGTATTCTTACATTGATAACATTGGGAGAATGCGCAGGCTTAACTAGAAAATAAGTGAATCATCAAATTCTTCCTTCCACTCGTATAAAAATGTTGATGTTGTTTGATAAGAAAAATGGTTGTGTATGATCGTAATAAAATATCTGAGATCTCATTGTATTAGAAGAAACCCATCTAGGAAAATATGCAGAATTAAGAGGAATCAGTTTTTAGAACACACATTCCGAGACAGAAAGAGGTCAAAAGACGAGGAAAGGAATCTTCGAAACATTTCGGTGTCTTTACATTGCAAATATTAGGAAAAATGTGCAGAACTAACTAGAAATACATTAAATTTCAAATTCTTAATACTATTTGTGTAAGAAATCCGATAAGGAAAGTTTCGTAGTAGTCTAATTGTATCAGAAGGTATAAGATCTGGTATACAACCAGAAGAGGTGGAAAAAGATGCAGAACAGTTTTTAGCACATACATTCTGAGGCAGAAAGAGCTCAGAAGAATATAAAAGGAATCTTCGAAATATTTCGGTGTTCTTATATTGCAAATATTAGGATAAAAATATATGTAAATTCAATTTCAAATTCTTAATACCACTTATGTACAAATTTTGAATATGTCTGATAAAAAAAAAAAAATGATTGTGCCTAAAAAAAATTGCAGAATCTAGAAAAATCGGTTCTTAGTACACATATTCCGAGTCAGAAGGAGAACGAAGGAGAGGAGAGGATTCTTCGAAAAATTTGTGGCTCTTTTATATTGAAAATATAAGTGAAAATATGCAAAATACGACATGGCTTTCAGATCTAACTGCGATTCTATTTGAATCTCTTTAATCAACCCAAAAAGGACATTGCCGCAGTGGTCTTTGGTTTAGAAAATAACCAAAGTAGAGTAGAGTAGCGACATTAGTTGAATTTTTTTCGAAAAACTCACAAAGAGACAATCCAGTGTGAGATGGCGCATTATTGTGGTGTAAAAACCCATAAATCCATCCCCTTTTTGCGAAAAGCTTCACGCAACAATGCATAACACTCAAATATTAGTTCTTATTGACAGTTAACCCAGTGTAAGAAACTTATAACGCGCAATACTACGATAATCAAAGAAAGCTGTCACCAAAGCCTTGGTTTTTATGCGAATCTAAATCACCTCTGGCACGATATTCACTCGAGTGGTCGATAGCTTCCACATTATAAGAACCCAGAACCAGGTCTTATCTCTCGTAACCTAATGGTAGACTTAAATAATATTTCTTCTCAGACTTTAAAGAGACAGTCTTTTTGAAATAGGATGTTTTAGCATCGATTGATATTTGATATTTAATAGATTTGGTTGATCTGTTAGTACTAAATGCCCTATAATAAGAAAATCAAATGGGTTTTTTAAATCAATGTATTTCATTTATGTATTTTTTTATTGTTGCTATACAATTTTATTTTATATAACTAATTGGTTTTCAATACTCATGGTTTTCATACTCATTCACGCATATGAGACATCCGATCAGAAAATTATTCATTGCGGAATCACCTCAACTGTTGTTTTAATAGACCGCTTCAATTCAGTCAAATTTCTTTATTTCGTTTTGTATACCTCTTGGGTGACATTTTTTTCGACAAAGCTTCTCCGAAGGCAAGGTATGTTCAAAAAATAAGGTGAATTTTCATTTTTCTTAAAAAATACTTATTTATTCATCAATTTCTATTTTATCTCCCTCAAAGTAGTCCTCCTCAGATATAATACATTTGTGCCAGCATTTTTTCCAATCCTCGAAGCAGTTCTGATATGCACTTTTTGGTACGTCCTTGAGCTCTCTCAGCGATTCGGGTTTTTTCTCCTCAATTGTCACAAAACGCCGTCCTTTCATGGGTGTCTTCAATCTTGAGAACAGGAAAAGTCGCAGGGGGCCAAATCGGGTGAATACGGTGGCAGAGGCATGGTAACGGTGTTGTTTTTGGCCAAATACTCGTAATCTCTCACAAGCAAAGAGTGAACAGGTACATTATCATGATGTATGATACCATGAATTTTTTGTTCACAATTTTGGGCGTTTTTTTTTTCGTATTGCTTCACGCAAACGGCGCATAATTTTAAGGTAATACTCCTCATTTACAGTACGACCTTGTGGTAAGAACTCCTGATGCACTACGCCATGATAATCGAAGAAAACAGTGAGCAAAACCTTGAACCTTGGCGTGCTTTTTTGGTCTTGGCTATCCTGGACTCTTCCATTGGGCTGATTGGGCTTTGGTTTCGATGTCGTTAACCATGTACCCATGATTCGTCACCAGTTATGACCCTTTTAAGTACATAAAATCGTTGACGTCATTCAACAATTCCTTAGCGATGCTCATGCGACGATCTTTTTGGTTAAAATTCAGCAATTTTGGAACGAATTTCGCATCCACACGTTTCATGGCCAAAATTTCGGAAAAGATTGCATGGCATGAGCCAACCGATATGCCGACATCCTCAGCAATTTTTCTAATTGTGATTCGACGATTCTTCATTTTCTCAACATTTTTATTGGTTGTTGATGTGCTGTGGCGTCCAGAGCGAGCGTCGTATTCTTCTCTTCTCGACCTTCTGTGAAAAGCTTGTATCACTTGTAAGCATTTTTTTTTTGGCTCAGAATACTCTCACTGTATGCCACTGTTAACATTTCAAGTGTTTTTGAGCACTTAATTCCATTTGTTACACAGAATTTGATGCAACTTCTTTGATCCATCTTTTTCGATAGCAGAAAATCGCCGAACACGCAAAACACCTGTCTTATTTATGCCTCTCACAAACAAACTAAACATGCTCTATGGACGAAACTGTCAACATATCTTCGAGACGAGTGTACCTATATAAAAATAATAATAATCGAATGTTCGTAGCCCGCGAAATTTGAATATTCACCTAATGGAGCTTAATTTTTTATTTGAACTGTAGATGCATTAGTAATTATTATGAGCTGTGAAAATAATAGCTAAAATCTGGAAAATTATAGAAACATTATACAACTCACTTGCTCCAGAAAGGCGATATCTGTTTATAATTCTATGCTGTGGTGCAAATACGTTTACAAATTCATTTGTCTGAAAAGCATTTACAAGTATGAAAATTTCTTTTATGCAAGTTTCAATTCCATTATTTAAGGCCTTTTCTAAATTAATTAATTAATTTCGCTGACAGTCGATTTAAAACATGAGAAGATTCTACTTATTAGAAATAAGTACAGAAGTTAATCATAAAGTCACTTTTTAAAATTATTTGCCTTTTGTCAAAGATAATTTAAGGATCATTTGCCGCTATCCTACAAGGTTCCTTGGGTTCGGTACATTCTACCAAAAACATTCCAACTTATGAACTGTATTAGATGACGCATTTGTTTTGAGAACGGAAATAAACAAATACTTTGTTATACGCATGTCATATTTACGTATGTCATATGAAATGTGGAACGCCACGCTATTAGTTTTGGTATTTTGAATATTTTCCGGACATATGGAATTTATTCAACCAAAACATTTTTGATACATTTATTAAGAATTCGTTTGTTTCTGTTACAAAAGTAAAATCATATTTAAAAATACTGGCAATAGGTTCAGAATGAGGTGGCAACTTTGTTATCCACAACTATACTACGAGAAAACTAGAACTCGAATATTTCGCTCATCGGGTTTTCTTAGAACGTCGACTTCTTTAAAGGCTCTAACACTCTTTTTTAAGACTCTATATTGTTGGCTCGGGAAAAGACGGGTTTCTGCAAAGTTTCTGGATGTCAAATTGTTTATGTTTAGTTCGCTTCGTGCAATAGAACTTTATTTTCATGTTCATTCATGCTCAAAACCAGTTTAATTGTTTTCAAAGCTTGATTTCTGGATATCTATACTTACACTCAAAGTTATTTTTGACATGACTGATAGTCGATAAGCTTTTAATACTGAAGGACGAGTACGCTAACTATACTTTAGCATTTAATAGCGTTGAGTTTTTACACAGGCAACAGTTTTGATACAACTGTATGATTGTTATGGATAGAAATTTTTTTCGCCAATTCGAGGTGTTCCAACGAATGTCCTCATTAGCCAAGTAGTTCGCTAAATTGGAATATATAGCTGGAATGCTGCAGATGTTTAATGAATTCTATCAGGTTTCTCCTTTTGTCGATAGGGATGTGTACTAAACACGGCGAGTTTATAATATAGGGTACAGTATTCAAAAACTGTGAGAACGTAAACATTTGATAAAGCGGTAAAGTTTGTCGCAGGTATATGTAGCAGCTTTTTTCTGTAAAGAAATTTAATCATCGAACGAAACTCATACGAACTCTGTTTTTGAAATTTCGTTAATACTACCGTTCAGTGTGGATAACTAGTCTAGTCATCTCAATGGCATTTCGGTGAACTAATTTCCTGAATTTTTATGTACTTACATAGGGTTAAAATTTGCAAAATGTGTCCTTGATTTTAGTCGAGCTTTTTTTTTGACAAAATAATTGATATTTAATTGAGAACGGATAAAAACAACAATTTGGGTATTTGCAAAATTTCACAATTTTTTTCATGAATTTCGTTGTTACTGATTTTTTGGTGATCTATTTAATACATAGGACTGATTTTTTGCATATTCTTTAACAAGAAACGTAGTTTGCAATTAATACATAAATCGACTTCACTTGTTGCAAAATATCAATAATTCTTTTTAATAAATTAAAATGTTTGGAACATTTCATTACAATCGTAGGCTTATTTTTTGCTTCATTTGTTCTCCATTTTATTCTTCAGCTTATTCAAAAATAAAATTTTACAAAATTTGTCGTAATTTTCTGAGAGCACTTTTACAATATTTGATTTTGCCCAAGGGGTGTAGGTTCACAAATAATCCGAATATTGTTGTTTTTGTGTTGCTTCTATATATTCTGTAATAAATACTATTTTTTACAGTAGTTGCAAATAAAGGAGTTTCCAATAAGGATGAATAAGTGTAAAAATTAAATGAAACAAGTTGTTTTATGTCAAAGATCTATGTATGGAATATGATATAGTTAAAATGGAATGAAAGACATGCTTTTAGATCTATGTATGTTAGCTTTGGAGACATTGCAGCTTAAGGAACCTCAATAAGGAAAAGTCCATCGGAATCAAACCGCACTATATCTTTGGCCAGTTCGCTTCAGAATTACGTTGATGCAATAGCTGTGTGACATGCTGCATCATCCCGTTCTATTCCATTCCATTCCATTCTATTTTGTCCAAAAAGAAATTGGTTGTTGTCGATCCGTTGACAGTGATAGCAATGCTGTCATCGTTTGCGAAGAAGTTCGATGATGAGACGATGATAACGCCGGCCTACATTCTGCACTACCTAGAATAAATTATGATGCAGAAACTGCAAACACATATTGAATTTTGGGGAAGGCGCTGCTCCGTGGATTAAGCCAGAATGGCTACTTTACTTGAAATTGAATTTTCTAATTAGAAAAGTGAAGATTGCAGATGAAGACTGCAACAAACTGAGAGAGGTGTTCATCAATGGCATTTGTTGTCCCTGATAGTCATTAAAAATTTTTTATTGTTTGATGTACATAAACAAAAAAGAACTAATAATTAAAATATGTGAAATAATCGAGAAAACCTCTGTATTGTATTGATTATGCCAAAATTTTATTTTTACAAATATCTGAGGATGCAATGGGGAACATATGAAGCAAAAAATTATTATTTGGTTGAAGAGACATGCTCTAATTATTTGGATTTATTAAAAGAATTATTGATATTTTACAATAAATGAAATAATTTTTCAAAGAAATACCTTTTAACTATAATATAAAATACCAGAAAATTAATAAAGACCAACTTCACCCAAAAAATTGAATTAGCTATATTTCGTTTAAAAAAAAATAAATTTTGCAAAACTATTGAAATGCTCAAAAATGTTGCCTGTTTTTATGAATTGAAAATTTTCCACTTAAATACAAACATAACTTTCCATAAACTGAATCAGAATCAAAATTGTTTACAATTTTGTTTTGGATATATGAAAAATTTTTGATTTATGTTCAGGATTCAATTTTGTTTCGGTGACAGTCCAAGATTTTATCTAAATGTGATTCGAAAATTTGTACTTATTTCGGTTTACGTATAAAAAATTTTCACAAATTCACAATTATTTTGCAATTTCCTGGGGTAATTAAAAAAGCGGCGGACATTTAAAAAATTAGTGTTATATTTTAATATTTTCTAATTTGAATAATTTTTATAATTCTCTGCAGAGAAAACAGCATTTATGTAAAATATAAAATATGAAATGCAAATTTCCCGTGAGTTCCCATAGTACTGGATTTCAATCTTATGAAACAAAGTAATATTGGTGAAACATATAATTTTGTGAACCAGAAAGTGGTGCTCTATGGACAACATCGAACGTAGCGCAGTGTCGCCTTGGATTGAACTGGTGTTGATGTGAATTCAAACAATATTCCATAAGGAACCCAACAACATAATTTTAAGACTCTTGGAACACAAGTCAATTATTATCCAAACCGATACGAAGAAGAATTACTGCTATCATGTCTGTCTTGTCACATCATGGATACCATCTGTTTTTACTCCAGATTTACATCTCAACGTTACACAAAACAACCAAGCTTTTATAAAATGAGTGTAATTGTAGTCTGAACTGTAGTACTTTTGTCTTAAACCATTAGATATTGATTTAAGTATTATAAAAACACAAAGTACAAAAACCATATGATGCCTGTTAGAGATATGAATAAATGAAACTGTTTATTGTTTAAAACTACTTAATTTATTGAGCAAATTATAAGTTGGAGAGCGTGTTGCTATTTTTTATGTTATAATCGCGTAGATTTGGTTGTATATTATTGAATATAATAAATAATTAAATGAAACAGGTTCCTTGCATTGCCATTATATGAATAAATATAAAACATATCTCGTTATATAGTAGATGTAGTAAAACTAAATCCATCCCTATTGGCAAGAAAGAAAGAAGAAGAAAGGAATAATCGATTTTCACAATATTTTCTTGAGGCGAATAATTCACCAGCAAAATTATTCACCATGACAGGAAAGAGGCAGATATGAAGCGTTTTGTTAGATAATTTTTGAAGATAATTCCATTATGATTTCTCTCATTGAAACTCGTTCCTAGCGGCCAAAAGCTGGGACAGTTGAGCCGATTTTTTGTTTTAACCAGTCAAGGCATTTGTCGTAGGCAGGGACATATGGTAATCACTTGGTGCCAAATCCGGTCTATAATGTGGATGCATAAGAACCTCCCAACCATGATAACGGGGCTTCTGGCGAGGCACTATCAATGTATGTTGCCTTGCCTTGGTCTGATGGAACAAAATTGCTCTTCTATAGACCAAAGTTAATCAAAGTTATTCCGGTTGGTTGTTACAGTATGAGGACCATAAACTATTTTCATATTTTCAGTCTCCCTGCTTGGGTTTTCGCCTGTATTAAAAGAAAACTGTAACATATGGGGTATTTTCTTTTTGCCGGTGCCCATTTTTAGCGCGAGCTGAAACAATGCTGAGTCAACCAATCACAAAACTGCTCGAGTAGTTTTTTGAGTATGAAATCTTACCTTTCTAACGCCATCTAATACAACCCGATCGCATTTATACAGTGCGAGATACATATTGCTAAAGTCATCGGAAAAATAATGTTTTTTTCTAATAAACTATCATATAATTGTGTAAACAATAGCTTATTATTCTTACAGAATTGTTTTCTAGGGAGCCTAAGAGCTCATAAGAAATGTCATATTTGACTATACTTCGACTGAAATTGAAATACGCTCACAGAGAAATACGCTCACAGAGTGCATTAGAAGATAAAGCAGTTTCCCAACAATAATAGGAAATATGAACAGGATTAAGAACGCCATATGTAATTTCGTCAAAAGCTGTTGAAATTTGATATAAATTGCCCTGACTATTATCATTATGATAACGATTAAAGTTATAGATATTTAAAATGTTGGCAAGTTAGATAAGACCTTAGAAGAGTTCAAATGTTTACGTCAGCAGGCATGGCATGCGAATGTCCGTAGATCCATTGTGATCGTTCCAAGAAAAAGTGTTTGATATTGGAGTTTTCGAGGTTATCTAAGCTGATGGTCCGATGGAAGGCGATGTCAACTTCGATTATCCCTGGAGCAAATTAATTTTTCAACTTACAGTTTGATCAAATTTTGGGGATTCGTGACATTACTTGGTCTTACAGAATGGTTGGCGTCACCTGTGGTTGTAAAAAAACTTATGCCTGTACGAACACTGCGAAAATCAGCAAATCAATTATATGCAATTGAAATTGATGGTGTAGAGTCACCATTGTATTGGTAAGAGCTTTTTTCCTTTTGGCATCGAATTTTTGCGCAAAAGATATGTACTTAATGACGGAAGAAAATGATTATTGTTATGTTTAAATTTTCACCAAAAATTCATGCGGGTTTCCGTTTTCAACGTTTGATAACAATTTGGTTTGATAGCAGATTAACGTAGATTGCTTCAAATTTGAAAGAAATCTATAGACAAATCTATAGGTAGTTAATAGTAACGGTGTTACATTAGAAGTTAAGATGCTCGCTACAAAGTTTAACATACTCAGTCCTGTTATCGTCTCTGTGATATCCGACTCTATAACTGCTTTAAGTGAATGTGAAATATACTAAAATGTACACTACCGCATAACTGACCCTTATATGTGTTCTAAAATAAAATTTAATTAATACTACAATATTCATTTGTTTCTGTATATGTCACTGAAACAACTGTAATTATAAGTAATTGGTTTGAAACCCAAATGACTACATCAAATATAGCAGGAATACGAGTATATGAATATCGTCACCTGAAATGTAAAAGGGTGTAACTATTACATATTTAATTTTTTGTGTTAGAGGCAAATGAAATGAAACGAAATCATGGAACGAAAGACCTGATATCAATCCTGCTTACGATTCAATAAGCCTCCTATTCATATTAGTCTTTTCCATTCAATATAGCGTTTGATTAAGAGACAAGACACTCTCTCTTTGCTTTTCAATGGAAGGCCTCATAAAAGGTCTTCCAAAACAGGACATTACGCCCTCCGGAAAAAGTTTTTGAGATGCAGGCAGAGAAGGCCTTTCCGAAGAAGTCATTATGCATTTTTATAGAACCTACGTATAGACCTACTTCAAAAGTAGGTCTGTCAAAGGCCTTTGAGTTAAAAATCTTACATAAGGCCTTCTAAAGAGCATTTGAAGACTATTCTACCAGAAATGACAATTAAATTATTGTTAAGCCAGTTAAAATGAAATAAATGGAACTAAAATGTATGATTAGGGAAAAATTTCATTTAATTATTTTCGCGCATGAATCGAAGTTTTTTCTCGGTTTGTTTTTCAAATTCTTTATGTGGTTCTCTTAATTTTTTTCTCCAAATCTGATAACATGATGACGCTATATAATGTTATTAATAATGATGTTTATAAGTTTGTTCATCTAACTTTTATTATTTTACACTTTGTGCTTAAAATAGAGTTTCTTGTCAAAATTGGACCAATATTTACTTAAACACACTATCAAGCCGATCTCTACATTGGAATTTTTACATCGGGAATATTGGTTTTAATATCACTTTGCTGGCGAATAACCCGTTGTTTTCCATTTGGTAGTCCTTCCATTTTCTATTCGAAAATCATGACTTCTGTTAGCATTTTATGGGCAAGTCATTGTGAAAAAAGCTTTCTACGTTTAAAATCTGTCGATACATTTTTTTTGTAGACCAAAATAAATATTTTTAGGTACATTTGTTACGAAACAACAATATGTAGCTGCCAGATAGACATTTCCGCAGTCGTTGGGTATTGCTGAATAGATTTGTAATGCGATATGGTAGGGCTCCTCACTTTGAAAGAGGGCGGCCGTTTCTATTCATAGGCTCACTGAATAACTGCTTTGGAAGCTATATACTTACTCTATCATTATTGTATTCTTAGTGCTATTCAGGAGAAAATAACGAAAATAAACAATTTTCTGCATTAATTTCGTTTTTAACTTGCTTCACATGAAACAAACGAATAACTACCAGTACGTATTAATTTCATCTAGATGTACAACTTTTACTAGTTTTATTCCAAAAATCATTCTTACAGTTCAAAATTAATAAAAGTTGTAACAAATTTTAACAAATACGAGTAAAATTTGAACATCTCGTTGAAATTTGTCATGTAAAATTAGTAAATCTGTTACCAGTCACCATTCGTTGCAGAATTGAGTCGTTTTGCTACGATTCAGCAGCGATTCGCAAATGGAAATTCGGTTCACGAAGTTTTGTTCCATTAACTCGTATGGCATCCATATATGGAGCTTCTTTATGTATCCAGTTTTATTCAAGGGGTTCCCAACAGTTTTTTTGTGTGCAGTTTTCAGTTTCTGGGCACTCGAAACAACACTTACATGATGGTTGGACTTGACGGCTTACATTATTCTATCGTCATTTTCGACAATTGATTTTCCAGAGAGGAATTGACAGAAACCAAAATTGCGCTTGATCACCTGCCTAGCTTGCGTATTTGCCTATATCGAAAACCCAGTGTTTTAAGTACAAAATCTTATCATTCTAACGTCATCTAACTTAACCTGATCGCACTTATACAACTTATTACTAAAGTCATCTATTGGGAAAATAACAAATATACATTATTGGTTCTTGTAGTTAGAATTTTTATTTTTTCACATGAATTGCTATTAACTGATATCGTTTTTACGTTCACTTAGAGATAGCAGGAATTTTTTATAACACGGCGTTCGGAGAATATCATTCCCACCATTGGGATTCCCACAATACAATCATTTAATACGGTTCGATTTGTTTATATATTATTTGCATATTAGTCACTTAACACAAGCATTTATAATTACGATTCCGCGACCTTTATAAAATTGGCAATTATTCAGTAGTGGTAGGAATAATGTACCCTACACATATATTTTGTCAATCGTCAATGTTTGGATCGTCGGTTCAAATTCGACTTCATTTTTGGAATTCAATTACGATTTTATGACTTTGTCTATGAGTGCACAAAATTTATTTTATTAATATTTTACGTACTGAATATTACTCGAAAATCGGAATTAAGACCATCATATAGTAAAACCAACAGACAATAACAAGTCTCAAAAGTTTGCAACACCTATCGAAAGAAAACTTAAGCTATATAAAAACACTATTCATACCATAAAGAATTATTATACTATTGTGTCCATAACGTGAGGGCAGTTTTCAATCTAAATTATGCGGTTATATCGAATCTCAGATATTTTTCTAAGTTAGTAGCGCTGCGACCAGAGTGCATATTTCCGTAGGTAAACTGCAGACATTGGCATGGGAAATGAGAAACGATCGCTTACACACCGCCCATGAGGGATGAGGAACGGTATTTCTGATAAAAACATGTTTTCGGTTCAGTAATATGTAAACAAACAAAACGATCGTGTATGGATACCACATCACCACATCACGATCACCATTTCACTTTATTAGACAGGGTCAAAAGGTAAATCAACAGATCTACCGCGAAAATATTTTAAGCAATGCTTCGTTACCTTGGGCATGTAAGCAATTCGGTAGAATCCATTGGACGTTTCAACCAGACACGGAACCATTCAATAAAGCGCTTCAAACTCAACGTTTTTTTTTACAAAAAAGTTCCATTTCTATTGCTTTAAATCAGGGAACGTCACTGAAAATAAATTAATTTCGAAAATACAGGGTGGGCCATAAGGGTATTGGCGGTTTAAATATTCAATTAAAAAAAAAACTACGAAACATAAAAAAATATATTTGTATTTTTAAAAAGTAGAAGCATGGGAATTTTTAAGACTTAAAAATAATGTTGTCCAAATGGCTTCCCTCGGCTGCTTGACACTCTTGGAACCGAAGTCGCAAATTTTGGAAAACTCGTTGAAAAGTTGTTCTCGGTATTTTGTTACTTTCCTGAATAAAGTTCCTCTTCAACTGCTGTAAATTGGTCGGATTATTCTCGTAGACTACCGATTTGAGGTAGCCCTATAGAAAATAATCGCATGGAGAGAGATCGGGGCTACGTGGGGGCCCTAGCCGTATGACATGTGGCCCCATCCTGTTGAAACCACATCCTCGAGGTATTGCCTTGAAGTTCTTGCAAAGCTTGCACCAAAAAGTCTGCTAGCATGTTGCAATAATTGTTCGCTCTAACCGTCATCGCATGCCCTCTTTCGTCCTCAAAAAAGTATGGTCCAATAATACCGGTTGACGTTATCCCAGCCCACACGACAAGCTTAGGGCTGTGAAGTGGACGTTCATGCAAGCGTCTCGAACATTCTGATCCATCACAATGGCGCTTGGAACTTCACTTAAATCGTGTAAATCGTGTTCATGCCGATACAAGCGTCGTGCAGTAATCACTGATTTATTGTTTTCGTAATACGCTCGGACACAAAATGCACGCTGCACTCCCGTGTACGGCTCCATGGCGACTAAATTTCCAGGAAGCGGCGCAGCGAACAACATATCCCCCCGCCACCCCGCGCCGCGCGTTACCGAGAAATTGAAGAATTAAATCGCCAACACTCATATGGCCCACCCTGTACAAAGTTTATATTCTGACTTCGACAATGGAATCAAAATTATATTGAATTTTGTTTCTGTCTCACACAATCGAAACAAAATTACAAGCAATTTTGATTTAAATTCTTACACCCGAAATGAAATTAGAAAAAATTTATATTCTGATTCAGTTTATGATGTGTTTTGTTTGTATTTTATTTGAAAATTAATTGGTATCGTAAATACAGAAAATAAATTATTTGAAGCATTTTTACCTTTCGCAGTTTGGCGTCAGACACTTTTCTTCAATAAGAAATGAAGATACAGAAGAAGAAGTAAATTATTGTTTTAGGTTCTCAAATTAGAACATCTATTTCATTATGTTTCAATAGAGAAACAGAATCAATTTAGGTTTCTAATTTCGTTTCAGGCAAAAAACGAATCAATATATGAATGGAGTTATTATATCGAATATGAATCAGAAACAAATTTCTGTTATATTTTAAATAAGTTTACAATATCAAAACCGAAACGAAACTTTCATGAAGGTACCTGCGTAAAACCAATGATCACCATATTTCTCAGACTTAACCCCAATGGATTTTCCATATGATATATTCTGGAGGGCATAGTTTCAATATAAAAATCGATGCTCTTATTTGCGCTAAAGGTGGCTATACCGAACGGATATATATTTATCTTAAAATTTGAAATGTTTTCACCATACACTGACGTTGTTATGTAATCAAAATGAACAAAATTACAGTATTTTTAATTGGTAAATGTGGAATGCACAAACACCATTGTTTTCAACTAAGTTTATCTAGGCTGTAAAATTGGTTTCAATTCGTGCACCAGGTATATGTATATTGTACAGGGTTATCCATTTAATTGTTTCAAAACCGCCAGTCTGGCACGGCTGTCAGCTTGTAAATACTTGCCATCTGAAGTGCTATTTATTTAGTGAATGATTTGCGTTTTTTTACTAATATGGACAGTTTAACAACCGAAGAACGCAAAAAAATAGCTGAAATTCACTAGAAAAGTGATGATTCAAACGTGATCACTTTTCATGTATTACGGGTGCAGATGTGGTCAGGCCGGTGCATCATCGTAATGCCGAAAATATCGCTTCTGTCTGTTAAAGTGTGGCAGATAGTCCGAATTTGAATTCAGAGCACTAAGGTCGTATGATAACCGATCTTTTTTGGCATGCAATTGAAGATTATGAACGGGACGGTATGTGGTTTCAACAAGACGGTGCCACGAGCCACAGAACACGACCGATTTTGGTATTATTGAATGAGAAGTTTCCAGAAAGCGTAATTTCATGATTTCATAATTTGAAGATCATGCGATTTGGCGCCGTTAGACTGTGTTTACGCGGATAATCCACGAAAGTTGGAATGTTTAAAAACCAACATTCGTCAAGTTATCACCGAGATGCCGCCCGAAATGTGCCAAAAAGTGGTCGAAAACAAAGTCAAAATGATCCACCGTTGTAACCAATTCAAAGGCGGTCATTTAAATGACATTGTATTTGTACACAATGCCAAGTTCTAAGCATTATAATGAAATCAAAGTTTCATCGAAATGACAGCTTTATGTTTTATTAGCTTTACTTTTGAAACCGTAAAATGGATGACCTGATATATGTAAATATGTATCGTGCATATGTAGTTATCAGCAGCGACTACCTGTGGTTATGAAGGTACCATGGGATAAAACTGCATCAATGCATTGGTATTTGAATTGAATGGCTTTCTTTCGTTTTAATGACAATAATTATTTGTTTTACCCAGATTGTTGATATAGTGCTGTTTGCTGCACTAGTGTTGTTCGAGAATAACTTTTAATTGCAATCGCTGCTGTATATTATTAGTTTGATATTCATTGAATATTTAGTTCATAACATTTATAGTGATTTTTTAACCGGTTAAAATATGCGCTGTTATTTACGTGTAGTGTAATTAGTTTTTAGTCACTTTATATCAAAAATTAAAACAAAATAAAGAAGGGAGAAAACTTTTAAGATCGCACAAAAGAATCATTGTTACAATTTTCCATTAGGGGTTTGAGCATTTCGGTTGATATTTCAGGGATGATGTGAGCAATATTGACCTTCAGTTCCCCAATTGTAGCCAAATTATCTGTGCAGATTTTGGGCTTTATGTGGCCGCAAAGGAAAGTTTTGAGTCTGGCAATAATGCCAAGATTTCACTAAGTATATGACAAGTAGTGCTGTCATATAATGTCACATAGTACTGATAGCTTAATAATGTAGTAGTTTGGTCTATCATAAAATCCCTATTGGAAAATCTACCTTTAAGTGAATCATCCTACACATTTCGAATGAGAAGAAAATTTCAGTATTGTTTACATTTATGACCATTTTGAAAGGAAATGATATAATGCATGCAACAATCGTTTGTAATTTCGTAGCTTCGAGCTCTGACATAGGCACCTATATTTTTGTGCTGACGAACATCTCGTTTAGTCGAGCAAATGACAAGTCTAGTAAAAATTTCTCAAACTGACATTCAGGATCGTCTTTAGTTCAGTCAGCAAAACACTGAATTATACGATTGCCATGAGAGCTTTGAATTGGTAACACTTTATATTATTTTGCATATCAAGGTTTGTGTTTAGTGTAGTGCAGCTGTTTTTGCTTCCGATACCTTCTCAATGTAGCCTCCTTCAAGAGTGATGTAATCAATCCAACGTTTCTTTAACATTACGAATAATATTTTAAGGAACCGTCTTAATTTTGAGTATCGTTATAGAAAAGTATTAAAAATGCAAATTTTCATTGAAAAATCGCTATATAAGTATTGATTTATACTGTTTTTCCTTATGCATGAAAGGAAGTGTTTTCGACACGCCCAGGTATCCCAAAATGAAACAGTATGACGTTGTCTACGCTATCGACGCCAGGTTTCGAAATCCGGAAATGTTCTACAGATTTATTTTCCCAAATCGTTTAAGTTCTTTTTCACAACAAGTTAAGAAAAGTTCATCCTAATTGTTAATTTATAAAAAACGTTCTAAAAATACATCTCGGATATCCCTGCCATCAATTTAAAAATAATCTTTTCGCCTCTTTTCAAGGTAAGAACGGGAAAACTGTTCTACAAGTTAGTGTTTCAGAACGTTCTACAAAAAATGTAGTGGAAAGGCGTTTGCAAGAGATTGTCGACGGTGAGAATACATTGGCTTTAGTTCTTTCTTAATAAAAAAACTTTGTTCTTTATAAAAGAACGTTATTAAAAATTGTATGTGGAAGAGAATCAAATAAAATAAATTAGTAGATAGGTGTTAAATCATGGGACGGGTAATATTTATGAATTTTTAAAACGACTTAGAGAATATATGCGACTTAAAAGAACTTATGGAAGTGAAAGGTGAAAAGTTCTCAATTTTGTCAACCTTTAATACCATTTCTTCTGTAGCATATTTTTAAAATAGTAGTAGTAGTTGTCCATTTCAATGCAGCCTCCTTGTCATTGTTTTGGAAAAGTATGAGAAGGACCTTTGAACAATGGACATAAATTATATCATGGATATCCGCAATATATTTGCAGGAGTATTTTATGTCAAAAATTGGCAATGTTGATTCACTTTTTTAATCGTATTTTGAAAAAGAAGCAAAATTAAGAATGGAAATTGTAGGCAAAGGATTCTTATCTTCTTAACTTTGACTATACTTTGGAAATTGTAGGCAAATGATTCTTATCTTCTTATCTTCGACTATATTTTGCGAAATCTGTTGCACAATAAATGTGAGGAATATTTCAAATTGTTAGCTGTTCGTTTAAGTACTCTTTTTTTTGATAATCCCTAAAAGAACGATGAAAAGGACCTTTTAAAATTTGAAATAGGAAAATGACGTAGGAAAATAATTCTCGGCAAATTTTGTTGAAGTTTGCAATCACAAGAAGTTGCTAGAAGCTACATTTTTAGTTGATATTCAACTTATGTCGCACAACATTGGTTAGAATCATTGGTTTTTAATGAAAAAAGCTAAAAATAAGCTAAAGAATCCACATAAAAACTAATGTTTTTTACAAAAATTGTTGCAGTTTGCATGCTATATTGATTTTGATATCATTTTGTAAGTTGAATCATAACATATTTACAATTCTTGCTGCACTAGATTAATATTTAAAATTGTATTCGATTCATGAATACAATTTGCTGTTGTTAGTTTCAATCACTTTAAAATAAAGGTCTGAATATTCTTAATGATTGTTGGAGTACCCAAATCGGTGAAACAATTTTTATTGCCACAGACTGTACGACAGTTTTTCTAAATCGTAATTTTTAATTAACACATGATTCACTCGGATTAATACTGACAAAATGTCAGGAATTATATTCTAATTCGTTTCAGATAATATAATTTTTCTTTATATTGAGTGTTTTATACCATTTCATGATTGGTTTAAGTATTTTTAATCAAAGTTAACATTAACTTGTTTAAAATTATTGCTATAGAAATCAACAGGGAATGACTATATTTGGTTAGATGAGTAGAAATTTGCACGTTGATATTCTATATCTTTATTATTATTAGTTGTCACATAGTTGTTCTGTTCTAAGTTTAGTACTCACTGTTATAATTTTTAGTAGAAAATACAAATTATTTTAAGCTTTCTTTGTCTCTGTGAGCATCGCTGAATATCGCCAAAATACCCGAAATATTGCCAAAATATAGTCATATTAAAGCTTTTTCAAACTGCCGGCAAAATTTAATAATTTCGTTAAACAGATCGAAATTAGAAAATACACGAACATATTGTACTTAGTTTCGCTAACAGCCTGAATGGGCATTAATGTTGTATCTTTTCTCCAGGATCCATTTCTGACTACTTTATAGTTATTGCCGATATGTACAGGGTTGCCCATATTCGACGGACCCATCTGGCAACGCCATAACTTTTGACAGAGATGTCAGATCGCTTAATGACATACCGCGTTTGAAGCGTCAGTCCAAGCAGATTTTTACCATGGAACAATACACGCCACGCGAGCGCTCTGAAATAGTTGAAATTTACATTCAACAGAAGAAGTCAATTGTGAAAACTCAACGTGCTTTTAAAATATTAAAAAATGTGAGAAGTGCGCCTTCTAAGAACACCATTAAGCGTTTATACGAAAAATTTTCGACTGGTGAGGCTCTTTCTAATCCGAAGAGGCCAAATAAAAGTCGACCAAGGCGATCGGCCGAGAATATCGCTGCCGTACGAGCCAGTGTTGAGAGGTCCCCAAGAACATCCCAAAAACGCCGTTCTCAGCAGTTGGGCATGGCTCGGTCCACTTTACAACGGATTATTCGCGTTGATTTGCATTTGTTCCCGTACAAAATTCAATTGACGCAAAGATTGTTGCCTGCGGACAAGCCTCGTCGATTGGAATGGGCCCAACGAGTCATCGAAATGGCCGATGATGACGAGCAATTTTGGAACAAAATTATCATGTCCGATGAAGCCCATTTCACATTGAATGGGACCGTAAATAAGCAAAATTGCCGTATTTACGCCACTGAAAATCCTCAGGAGATTCAAGAATTGCCTCTTCATGACGAAAAAGTCACAGTTTGGTGCGGCGTTAGTGCGAAAACGGTCATTGGGCCGTTTTTCTTCCAAAACGAAAATGGCCATGCTGTTACCATCAACCAGGAGCGTTATCGCGACATGATGACCAATTTTGTGATGCCAATTATTCGTCGAAAGCGTATGAGGCAGTTCTGGTTTCAACAAGACGGCGCTCCACCGCACACAAGTCGCATAACAATCGATTTTCTGAAGAATTTGTTTCCGGGCCGTTTGATGTCGAAAAGTGGTGATTTGGACTGGCCACCGCGTTCGCCCGATTTGACGCCCGTTGACTTCTTCTTGTGGGGACATTTGAAGTCAAAGGTTTACGTTAACAAGCCAAGGACCGTAGAAGAGCTCAAGGACAACATTCGTGAAGAAATAGCCGCTATTCCGGCCGAAATGTTGGCGAAAACGATGGAAAATGCTGCAAAAAGGGCACAATACGCCATCAACGCCAGAGGCGGCCATTTGAGAGATATCATATTCAAAAATTGATGTAAACAAATCTACTTCGAACAAATTAAATGAATAAGATTGCCAACCGCCAAATTTTTATTTTTTTCTTTGATTTTTTTTTTAAAAAAACGTGGGTCCGTCGAATATGGGCAACCCTGTAAACTTCATCGATGAAGAACATTTTGTTCGAAAAATGAGTATTGAAAGTCTGTTGCTGTAGTACCCAATCAGCATATCTATGGTACTGTGAATGGTCAGCCGCCTTTAATTATTGCCTGAGTTGAACTCTATATGGATGGAGGTGCAAATCCAAATGCAAAATAAGAATAATGAGCCGTAAGAAAGCCCCAATTGCTGAGAACGCCGTAGAATTGCCAAATTCGGAATATCCGCCACACTTTCACTAACAGATATTTGTGGCAATGCGAACATTGCATTAATGCACAGGACTGACCACATCTGTAACGCTTCCAGTCTCTTCAAATTTCTTTACAATCTTGCCAAATCCTTGAATTGAAGTAGGTCGATTAAGACGATCATAATTACCCCGCAATGCACGAAAAGTGCCCACATTTGAATCAACACTTTTGTTGTAAGTTCTAACTATTTTTACGCGTTCTTCGGTTATTAAACGAGAGCAAATGACAAATTTTTCACTAATAAATGACACTTCAGATGACAGGTATTTGACAGCTGACCGCCCTGCCAGACCGGTGGTTCTGAAACCAAATGTACACCCCTTGTTTGCTCAGAAGAGGAATTTTCAACTTAATGGTAGGAGATGTCTACTTTTAAAAAATTAAAATTATATAAATAAAACAAAATCTCAATCTATTACGCTTTTGATAACAAAATCTAAGATTAGATGTAGGACTGCTGGCTAGTGAAGACATTTGCATGTAAAGCATGATAAGGGTATTGCAAAGATTAATGACATGTTGCAGTTGCTACTTTTAATGGGAAAGCTATTAAGAGTTTATTTGAATAGAAGACAACTAAAATTTTATCATCGTATATGCGCATAAAGGAAATGATGGTATCCGTATTTTAAATATTTTAACATGTGGCTCATGTGAATTGATTTTAGGCATGTATATATTTAGATATAATATATATAAAATCAATATGTATGTATACATATCGAAGACTATGCGTGTCTGCATAAATTTAAAGAATTCATTTACCATTGCATTAAAAATTTTAAATACTTTGTTGTAAAGCTTTAAAATGTTACACAATTTTGATTTCATTATTTGAATGAATATCAAATATGCGGGTATTAAAAGGGGCGTGGTAAATCTCTACGTTCTCATCAAAAATGCTCCAAATCAACGTAAATCCTATAGTTTAATTTTCAGAACTAAGTTTACTATACACATAATAAGTGTTAAATTATATTGAAATGAGAGCAGTTTGATGAAAGGTAATTCGTGTGGGAGGTACCACAATAAGCAATCCTAATATAAAGCCGAAAAAGTTTGTTTTCAATTTTCTAATTCATTTCCTATTCTAAAACTTCTCATTTTTACACAAAATATAGATAAATGGAAAAATTCCAATCACACCTAATGTTAAACTTATTTGCTGAAAATAGTTGGTTTTATTTACCAGTTACTGTACATTTTACTATTTTGAAGGGGGTGGTTGGCAATCAACTATCGCATTTGTTACAATTTAAAATGAATATCAATATTAACAATAACGCGGCAAGGCGGCTATCAAATATTTCGTATGCGAATGCTAGCTTATTATTGATTATCAATGAGGTCATAATATAGGGTTGTCCATTTAGTGTTTTCAAAACCGCCAAGGCAAGGCGTCAGCTATTAATACTTGTCGTCTGAAGTGTTTTTTATATAGGGTGGCGCATAAGTAACGCTATGATTTGATCAGTGAATACATTTTTTGTTTAAGTTTTTATTTTTCGTCTCTTTACAGAATTAACTAAATAATACTTGTATGGACGGAACTAAGAACCAAAATTGTTCAATTTTACTTTGAAAGTTAACATTCAATTATTCAGATCATATCGAAATTTCTTTCATGTTCAGCGTTTTGGGCAACAAGGCGCTGTCTGTGATCTTTCGCGTGCTGAAAGACCTCGTGCAGTTCGAAATGAAATGACCATTGCTCGAGTGCAAGCAAGTATTGAGGAAAACCCCGAAACTTCCACCAGAGCACCTCGTTTTTGTACCGAAACTTTACAAGTAAATGTTGTGCAACTGCATAAAAAATATGAGCTTAAGCATATATGGGTGAAATCGTTTAATTGTATGGCAGTTTATGTTACTGCAGTTTACGTGTTAGGAATTACAGTGCAAAAACTTAATGTCGAAAAATCTGTACATTTTTATCAAAGGTACCACAAGGATCGTGGCTATACTGTCCATTTCCATACTCAGACCCTTTGCATTCACAAAATTGAGTAAAGTCAGTGTAACTGGATAAAAGATATAAACATAAATACGAGTATATATGGATGAAATAGGTTATATGTATGGGAAGCACCAGAAGCGGCGTGGATAGACAGTTGTTTGGTTTCAAACTTTACCAAGTAAACAAACAAATTCCCTTGCATTCCATGAATGAAATAGGGAGCGGTTCTTACATTCAGTGAGCTTGCACGCATTCAGCTTAACGGCGAACGCCACAGTTTGAAAAGTATTTACCAGATTTGTTAATTACCCGATTACTCGAAGCGTCAAATAATTACAGGTCAATAATTACCATAGCGCCACGGTCGGTTTTAGAAAGTATTGTAAGGAAATACAATGTACGAAAATATTGGTTTCTGCAGTCTGTGAATCAGAATTTACAGGGGAAAGCCGAATTTCGGAAAACGTCAAAGTGGGTCTTCTTCTTCTACACTTTTGCCGCCTCAAATGATATGTATTACCATCTTTTCGATCTTGCAGAATCAGCTTTCCATCCTTAGGGGAAAAGATTTTTCCTACAGTTATGTTTTGTTAACACAATTTTAGCTGATCTGTTCGGATTAAAGATTATTATGGTACAATGTTCGTTACCTGACAAAAATGCATTCTCACAAGTTGGCTCGAGAACCGTCACTTAAAAGCTTCTCTCATTCACTCCATTTTATATGAAACTTTGTGTGTTTATTCCCCTGATATTTGGAGTGGTTACTAAGTGGTTCAATTATTATCCAATGGCTTTAGGAAAAAACATTTAATACATTGTTTAAAAATAACTAATTTAATTTTATTGTAAATAGGATTATTATCAGTAAATATTACCAGACAATGGAAATAATTGTTAGTTGGTTAATTTGTTTCAAAATAACAGATTTTATTCACTTTAAACACTATACGAATTGTGTTAAAATACAAGGTAAATCTCAATTTTTCTCAAAAAATATTTATTTATTTTTCAATTTCTATTTTGTCTCCTTCAAAGTCTTCCCTCTCAGATATAATACACTTGCGCCAGCGTTTTTTCCGATCCTAGAATTAGTTCTGATATGTCCCTTTTTGTATGTCTTTGAGCTCTCTCAGCGATTCGATTTTTTCTCCTCAATCATCGCAAAACGATGTCCTTTTATGGGTCTCTTCAATCTTGGAAACAGGAAAAAGACGCAGGGGTCAAATCTGGTCTGGTACGGTGGCTGAAACATGATGACGGTGTTGTTTTTGATCAAATAATCTTTCACAAGCAAAGATGAGTGAGCAGGCGCATTGTCATGATGATAATGATTTTTCTACACAATTCCGGGTGTTTTTTTCGTATTGCTTCACGCAAGGTAATACTCCTTATTCACCATACGAATTTTGTAATGGGAGAGCTTGGGAGTGTTTTTAAAAAATAGCGATTGAATGGAATACAGTTAATTATCAACCGTGGATATTCAACAATTGACTTTAATTAATTTTTAATTCGGCTTAAAATATATTTTACAATTTCTTGTTTACTTACGCAAAATGTTGACATCATTACTCAATTCTTGTACATTAAAACTAAACAGGTGCAATTTCTGGAATTGCGACCGATAAATAATGATGCGCTACGCCATGGTAATAGAAGAAAACAGAGAGCAAAACTTTCTCAACATTTTCACCGGTTGTTGATGTGTTGGGGCGTCCAGAGCGAGCGTCGTCATTCATATCTTCTCGAGCTTCTGTGAAAAGCTTCTAACACTTGTAAACATTTTTTTGACTCAGAGTACTCTCACCGTATGCCACTGTTAACATTTCAAGTGTTTTTGAGCATTTTTTACACAAAATTTGATGCAACTTCTTTGATCCATTTTTTTCGATAGCAGAAAAACATCGAACTCGAAAAACACTTGTCTTTATAAATCTTACAAACGAACTAAACAAGCTATATGGATAAAACCGTCAACATATCTTCGAGACGAGTGTACCAACATGAAAAAAAATAATAATCGAAAATCGAATGTACGTAGCCCGCTAAATTTGAAAATTCACCTCTTTTTTTGAACACACCTCGGAGGAAATATTTTGTAGTCATTTATAATAACTTAGTAATTAAAACCAAACTTGTTTCACATTGTACGATTCACCATTTATTAACTAGAATTTTAAGTGACGTGATGTATAAATTTATTTATAAGTTAATGCAGCGACACATATCCTTATACATATACATATATATGGCTATAATCAGTTCACGTGAATATATTTAAGCGTTTACAAATACAATCATTTTCATTATACGCACCTATAATGACAGGGTTTTATTTGTATTTTATTGGAATAAACTTCTCATAGCTTTCCCATTAAACATAAGTACTGCCACAAGTCATCAATCTTTACAACGTCTCTATCATGCCATACATTAAAAGCCTTTACAAAACAACCCTACAATTTTTACGATTTTATTATGAAATGTGTGATAAATTAAAACTTTATTTCAAAATAAATAAAAAATGTATTTTCTAACCGTAGACATCTTCTACAAATCTCTCTGAAAGTTCCATTTGTGCATGCAGATAAAGTATGCAGTCGTACAAACTTCTAAAATGCTTAAGAGATGAAAATAGTATAATTAATGGTACTGAAGGCTTAGGAGGTACTGAAGGTTTGGCAATAAACGCTTAAAGTTATTAAAGGGCTTTAAAGGCGTAGTTCGTTTCTACTAAACTCTTCTACAAATAGAGCAGATGTTATAATTTTTTTGGTTCCTCAGCGTTAAAATGCCGTTCACACTAAAATATATTCTGTTGTCAACTAGAGAATATGTGTGGCTGGTTATCCCCTGAAAAGGAGCTGAAAATGCTGTAGGCATTCATCAGTATTCGCTCGCAGACAACCGAATTGAACGGAATAGCTGACAAAGCTGCCATCTATTAAATATCTGTTGTCTAAAGAGTTATTTCTTTAGTTAGGTTTGCCATTTACGAATATGGATCGATGATGTCGAAAAGTGGTGATTTGGACTGGCCACCGCGTTCGCCCGATTAGACGCCCGCTGACTTCTTCTTGTGGGGACATTTGAAGTCAAAGGTTTACGTTAACAAGCCAAGGACCGTAGAAGAGCTCAAGGACAACATTCGTGAAGAAATAGCCGCTATTCCGGCCGAAATGTTGGCGAAAACGATGGAAAATGCTGCAAAAAGGGCACAATACGCCATCAACGCCAGAGGCGGCCATTTGAGAGATATCATATTCAAAAATTGATGTAAACAAATCTACTTGGAACAAATTAAATGAATAAGATTGCCAACCGCCAAATTTTTATTTTTTTCTTTGATTTTTTTTAAAAAACGTGGGTCCGTCGAATATGGGCAACCCTGTATATACCGATTGACTGATTTCAAAATTCTTCTGTTTTGGCGTTCTTTAGCAATTACCATAAGAAATTTCTCTTATCTTCCAAATCATTTAGCGCTGCCATCTGCTTGATTTTAATACCATATTTACTACCACTACAACATCACATTGTATAGAAAAGTGACAAAAAGGATATGCTGAAATGAAGTACTAAGCTGGGTTCATACCGAATCAATTAATAAGAAGATTATGTATGCAATTTTTTTGCGGTAACTTTATCGTACAAACAACAAACAAACAATTATCGCCAAGTATTTAAAAACCGGCAAGCATATGACCAATTGCCACTTTAAAATGTTCATCGCTAAAAAGGTTTTGAAATCGCCAGATCTGGTGACACTGGTGATAAGTAATATTTGTATAAATCATTTTTAACAACTACTTGACTACTTCTTTACACTACTCTAAAATAATTTTATTTTTGATTTTTATTATAAAAAATTAACTGGTAATTACAAATTGAGTAATACGAGTGTATACATAAATCGTTCTATTAGCAATAATATATAATTGCCTATAGAAAACGGCCTTGAAATCATATTATATTGAAGAGCAACTATAAATTCAAAAATGAACATAATACACAAAAGGTACACTGCCTAGGTTTTCATTAAGGGAGTTGTCGCTCGAAATGTTAGTGTTCGAAAATGCAGTAATTTTGTTAAATATTTGTTATTGTTTGATTTAGCCACCTTTAGCGCATCAAGTCCTCACACAATGCACGAATGTAGACTGATTGTATTTTGTCTCCATTCCGGCCAGTGTTGAGAAAGAATGAAATTGGTAACTTTTTTTCGAAAAACATTGAGATCACGATGAGACTTGTTGAAACGTTCGACGGTTTCTACCAAATTAAATTACGTGCCAAATCTATTGATTTATCTTTATTTCTGTTTGTTCAATGAAAACGAATAATTGGCGTGTTATGCCAATTACGCCGGCGCAAACCTTTACTAATACAGGCGATTGCTTTCGCAAAGCAGTTCGCTGGTCGAAATTGTCTTTTGATTTGCACTCTAGCCAAGCGCGATCATCGCATTTGTTTACATATTGTAACCGTAAAAATTTTTTCATCAGAAAAGACCAAATATTCAAGCTCGTCATGCAAGTGTTTCAGCATAGTTGTTCTTGCTAAGCGAACTGCCCTTTGTGCAAACTTTTTGTATTTTGTAGGGCTTCAGTCGTACTTCGTTTTTTAATATGCGGCCCATGCTGCGCGCGGACACATTGAAATTTTTCGCCAATTGAACTGCTCTTTGTTGTGCATTACGTTGTGTTCTGGGCTTGTCACTTTTCGAATCATTTCTGGCTACGTTGCTGTTGTTGAATGTCGACTTTCGTTTAGTTTATTGATACCATCAATATAATTGTAACGTACTTTTGAATTCCATTACAACCTTTTTTTTATCTGCGACGTAAAACCGACCATAGGCGTGTAAACCACATAACAGAGTGACACTTGTCAAGAAATGAGAGCGCTGTCATTAGTAGCGTAAAGTTGGTAACACTTCGATCGCCTACCTGTGTTTTTGTAAAGTCCACTGAAAAACAAACATTTCCGTGCATTTGATATGTTATTGGGAATTCTCCTTTCAATTTTTTTTTTAGCTAAAAATCGACCTAATAAACATTATTTGCCATCCCTGGTATTTATAGTAGTTTGGAATGTGCTTCGAAATTCCATAATTTCGTAATAAAACAGATTAGACCTAGTGGCCCCCACTGCTAGTCTGTCAAACTTTCACAGATCTATCAAATTGCCAAAATGCACGGCCCTCATTGTTAACTACAGATTATGACCTCTTTGACCTAAGGTAACAAAAGTAACACTAATCTATTACATTGCTTGAACATATTCGAAACAACTCGGGTGTATCATGAGCTTTTAAAATTCTATAGATAAAATACCCCTCAACGCCTGTGGTCTAGCCATGGTCACGGACGAAACCACACAAACCACAATTTGACACAAAACACGCCGATATCTTACGCTACACTTGAAAAGCGGAAATAAGTTTAACGCGCAACTAATTCAGACCTAAAGTATACACGCAACTCTTGTAAATTCTTTTTATTCAATTCTCAATGTGCTCTCGTGTTTGACACGACAATGAGTGCTCCGAGCACCGGCATAGAAGAAAAGAACATAACAAATAAGCGCCGGAAGTAACACCAAGTTGAATGAATGCCTTTTAGAACTAACGAGTCACACTACAACGGCAGCAACAACAACAACAGACGGCAGCAAATACCTCCTCCAGCTAGCACAACAAAAAGCCTTGTTGGCGGGCACCGTTCCAACATTCGATCTTATTCATAGAGTTAAGTTTTCAGCCCACACACACGTCACACACTCGTCCGTTCGCCATCTTCTGCATGCCTTCGACTGTAAATTGAGCGCACTGCATGATGCACAAGTGAGTGGTGAGATTACAGGCATTAAACCAACCACCATGAGTGATGGAATGATGAATGGAATGAGGTTGAATCTGTAGCTGTCATTAATTATGAAATTTAGATCCTACAAGTGGTGGCAGTGCTTGAGTTGACATAATTTTTTGTTATTTTATAATGAACGAAGCATTGATAATTGTTGTTGGCTCTTCTGTTAATTCAAGCAAATGCAGGCATAGAAGAAGATGCTAACGTGTGTGTTCATGTGAGATGTCCGGAATTGGATAAAATAAGCTATGACAAGGTATTAAAAGGGTAATTATTGTTGTCATAAGATGACGTTCGATGACATTTGGAAAGAATTTGTATATGTTAGTAGATTTTCTATAGGAATCTTGACTTTTCTAATCAACCTCGTACTTTTGTTCTATTGTTCGTAATAGTTTAATTACAATATTTCTCAATATACTTGGTTCAAAGTTTGCTACTTATGTACTCGTACATAGATAGCGTTTTCGAATCCGGCATAGAATGTACATCGCATATAGGACAGGATTCCGAGCAATTCATTCATATTTATAAACCAGATTAACATGATGAGCCAACCAAACCGCAGTATTTTGATGCGCTTGTCAAAAGGGATACTAATATACAGCCTCGTAATACATACGGCGCAGTATGGTGTAAATTAATTCACAATTAAATTTATTAATTTATTTTATGTATGTATTTATTCATAAATTAAAAGTTGTATATGGCAGCATTCCACAGATACCGGAAAAGACCAGCGTAGCTCATAAACTATTTATAGGGATCGCATCAACTGGGACTAATGATGCAAAGTATTAAAAAAAATGAATTTTCACTGCAAAGGTGATACAATAAATATATAAAGAGGACGTTTTTGACACACCTAATTATCTGGCGATAAGTCGAGCTGTCCTGGTAAAAAAACTTGCCGTTTTTCCGTTTGTATTCTAATATTTTCACCATTTGTTCGCTAATTAAAAACAATATACTCGTAGGTTGACATTTGATAGACGCTGAAAAAATTATACATTACTCAAAATATCGTCCATCGCTAGCCGTTACTGGCGAATACTGCGTACATAAAATGCTTTATCTGTTTAGGATATACAAGAATCGATACAATTTTTGATTTCTGATGTAAAGTCCTGTTCACACAAGTCAAGTGTCAACTATCGTAAAAGTTGGTGGTAAAGTTTGGTGAATACGGACGATGGAATAGTACAGCCCAATTAAGAGTTTCTAAAAAGGTTTTGACCGACTGTGCAATAGAATAATTTTGTCATGTCTTAAGTAGCAAATGACACGTGCTTGAGTGCTTGGCTTAATCTCATCAATTGTATTTGATATAGAACCGTTGGTTTCGTTAGAATTGAGCATCTCATATGGATCATGATGATAATAAAGCATGAACACGTGATCAACACTGATTTTCTCTTTTTTAGGTCGTATATGTGATGCGAAAAACATTTTCGTTTATATCTGGTAAGCAGCAATTTTTCATTTGGAACTCAATTGTCTCTCTTTGGAATTATTGCCAACGATTTTATATGCATTTGGCAGGGATTTTTCTTCAAAACTTATTCCAATTTTGCAACTTCGTATATGTTCCTACTGCATACTACTACATACTTCTACAATCAATCGAATCAAAGCAGTAAGTTAAAAGTTCCCGCGTATGACGCTTATTCGGCTCAAAACTCGGCATTTTCACATAAAAATAAATATTACAAGTTACCAGCAACACATATTGTGTTACCAGATGTGCGTTTCACATCTGACAATTGTAACCACAACTTACTATTGGAACCCTCTATTGCAAAACGGCGCAGGCTTATTTGTACTCCCAATATACACATTTGCAAGGGATCGCATTAGTTGCTGACATGGTTATTGAATATTTCCGAAAAAAGTGTAAAACCCGATCCATAACATCCATTACACTCTCTCTAGACAGGTGAATAACTAACAAATTTGTTCTGGGAAAATCATAATCATTGTTAAATATCACCGGTGATCCGCCCAAAAGCTCACGGTAACATTTGGAATATCATCAGGCGACTTTTTTATCATCATCACTAGATATTGTTTCCATTATTTCTATTGTAGAATATACTACTATGGGGAAGAAATTGGTGTAATTCCCTAATAGTCGTCTTTGTTTACGGATGGTGCAAAGATGGAATGCGGCTTGGGAACTGGTCTCTGTAACGAGAATCTATAAATTAGCCACTCCTTTAGCTTAGATGATGGCTATAGCGTTTTTTCAGGCTAAAATGCTATCTGTTCAGAAATCCGCTAATGCTGGCAATTGTAAAGGGTGATTGTTTAATCATAGTTTGTTTAAAAATCGAATAAAATACTCAAATTTGCATCATATATTAAAATTTTTATTGGAATTGATAAATTGGTCTTTGCCATTTAATTTTTAAAGATAATTTCATGTAAATGTTGTCCGCGGCTCCGTCTCAAAATGTCTATTCGGAAGGTCCAATTTTTTGTCACTTCTTCGACCATTTCGGTCTGTATTCCACGAATAACGCGTGTTATGTTATCCTGTAAGGATTCAATAGTGTTCGGCTTGTCCACATAGACTAACGTCTTAACATAACTCCTCAAGAAATAATGAAGTGGCGTTAAATCGCAAGATCTTGGGGGCCAAATCGAGAGATAAGCTGCTCACTAAATTCATCCCTCAACATATCCATTGTTTCACGAGCAGTGTGGCATGTTGCACCGTCCTGATGAAACCACATGTCAACCAAGTTCAAATTAGTCAATTGGGGCCAAAAAAAAAAAACGCGTATCATGGCTCGATAATGTTTCTTCCACGGTCGTCTTTGAAGAAAAATGGACCGATGATGCCACCAGCCCATGAACCACACCAGAATGTCGTTTTTCCGAATGCATCGGTAATTCATGTATGGCATGTGGCTGTTCATCACTCCAGATGTGACAATTTTGCTTGTTTACGTATCCGAATTGTTGATTCGGCATGTCAATTATGACGACCATAAAATGGTCGTATCAAACGATGCACATTTGTCACAGAGCGCGAATTTTGATAATAAATTTCAACGATTTGGTCTTTCCATGATGAAATGGCAGAGTATACTGTACACTTTTCACTTTGGTCAAATCGTTCGCTAAAATCTTTAGTTGACATAGAAAAAAAACAATGGATGTCCTGTAGGAGGGATTTGGACTAATGAATTCTCACCGATCACTGTAAAATTAGGCAGTTAACCAGAAAGTAGGACCGATCGTGGTCCAATGATTAGTGTATGCGACCATCGTTCGCATGATCGTGGGTTCAATTCCTCATACGTCGATGTGCCTGACGAACACTTCGGGTAGTCGAGAAATCCACAAGTCCCGTTAATGTTTCTTAAACTGTGATGTTCGAAATCGAATTTAAGGATTTTTATAGAGCAGGAGGAGTCATTTGTGCGATGTTCTGCCCTACACCTAAGAGGCTTCGATGTTTCTTTGGTGATTCCCCTCAGTTAGTTAGTTCTTATTTTCGAGAGCATCCGTTCTTCTTTCTAAACCATGCCTGGCTTCATATGCGTCCTCAACATACTACCTGCCTAATACCCGTTTTGGCGTTTGCCCTCTTCAACGAAGTTAAGAATTTATTGCTCGGATAGTTCCATGTCCCGCCGCACATCATAAACGATTAGAGATTTCTTATATATCTCGAATATATTGCGTTGGGGCGCAGGCATACCGGCGAATTTTTCTGTATAAGTCTTCTATCTAAAACGATATTTGTGAACTGTTTGTATGCCTACAAAAACGCATTTTGTCGATAATGACTTGAAATTGTACTCAATTCTAAACAAATTGAAACTGGGAATTCAAAACCGGGTTCGATATGCCGAATTTCAGTTAGTTTTCGAAATCTCAAGAAAGGAATATTCAAAAATTATTGGGATTCCGCAGCAGTAACTTTATGCAGCAGAAAATCTATGCATTGCATATGGCACAATGGTAGAACAGGCGACTATTACCCATGTGAATGTGAGTTCGAACCCCGATACAATTACCAATCCTACCTATGAGAGGCGGCCACTTTGATGTTTCTGGCGAAAACTTCGAGTAGCCGAATAATCGACAAGTCTAGCAAAAGTTTCTCAAACAATATGTGGAAATATATTAGCTTGCCATATGACTGTGTAATCTAATTTTGGTCTGAAGCATTTCTACGAATTTGATTATCGTTTTCCCGCATTCCTTTTTGTCACAGATATTAAATCCTTATTCCTTTTATTTTTTCAGCGATCATGTGGATAAGCAAACGGCTCAGAAACTTATAGAGAAACTAGAATACAATATTAAAAATGCTGTGGCGGTAGATGAAAAACCTGACACGCCCCTGCCTTATGGCAATCCCTCAAATGAACCCAGTCTCGAGTACGAACTAATGCGAAGACGTGTTCAAGCGAACATTGGAGAAATTTGGAATTTCTTTAGCAACGAATTGGGTAAAATTCGGAAAAGGGCAGGCAATGAACCCGTTGACATGGAAGAGGAAATCAACAGAGTTTTACTTATGGGCGCGGAACATAAACGTTCGCTGTTAACTGATATGGAACGCTTGCGCCAATTGGATGGCTATGAGGCATGGCGCCATAAAGAGTCTAAAGATCTAAGTGATTTAGTGCAAAGACGTTTGCACTATCTACAAAATCCAGCCGATTGTTCCAAGGCCAAGAAATTAGTGTGTAAATTGAATAAAGGTTGTGGCTATGGCTGCCAATTGCATCATGCGGTCTATTGTTTCATTGTGGCCTATGCCACAGAACGCACGCTAATACTGAAGTCTAAGGGTTGGCGTTATCACAAGGGCGGTTGGGAAGAAGTATTCCAGCCAGTTTCAGAATCATGTGTCGATATTGGAGCAGCACGAGCCAACAACTGGCCGGGCAGACCGGAATCTCCGGTATTGGTGCTGCCGATTATAGATTCATTAATGCCCCGACCGCCTTATCTGCCGCTGGCCATACCGGAAGATTTGGCGCCGAGGCTAAAACGTCTGCACAGTGATCCCATTGTATGGTGGGTGGGACAGTTCCTGAAATATTTGTTGAGACCGCAGAAGGGAACGCAAGAATTTTTGGAGACTAGCATGGCGAAATTGGGTTTCAAAAAGCCAATAGTGGGGTAAGTTGTAAATTTTAGCCATTTGCCCTTCAGTGTTTTATCTATTTTTTTCTGATTTTAGCGTCCACGTACGCCGCACAGACAAAGTGGGCACTGAAGCCGCATTCCATAGCATCGAAGAGTATATGACCCATGTGGAAGATTACTATCTGACACAGGAAATCAATGGCACCTCAATGGCTCGTCGCATTTTCCTGGCCTCGGACGATGCCAAAGTCATCGATGAGGCTCGCAAGAAATATCCCCAGTACGAAATAATTGGCGACTCCGAGGTGGCACGCATGGCAGCGGTCTCCACGCGCTACACCGACACGGGTCTCAACGGCATTATACTGGACATCCATTTGCTTTCCATTTCCGACCATTTAGTATGTACCTTCAGCTCACAAGTCTGCCGTGTGGCTTATGAAATTATGCAAACCCTGTATCCTGATGCTGGGCATCGTTTTAAATCGCTGGACGATATCTACTACTATGGTGGGCAAAATCAACACAATCGCCAGGCGGTGATACCGCACAAGCCGAGAAATCACGAAGAACTACACATGCAGCCGGGTGATCTGGTGGGAGTTGCGGGTAACCATTGGGATGGCTTTTCGAAGGGGAAAAATACACGTACCAACCAAGTGGGTTTGTTTCCTTCTTTTAAAGTTGTTGATAAAGTGGAAACAGCTAAATTGCCCACTTATCCAAATGTGTAAAAATTATTAAACACACAGTGTGATCATTTACAAGACGGAATCTTCCGAAATATCTAATGTTTCTGTTTAAGTTTATGACGATATTTTTACAGAGATACAGACTTTAGTTTTCCACCAAATCTTTTGTGAATGGTTAGGTTTTTATGCCCGATTCCCTTTGTATTATGCGCGTGTATGTATGAGTGCATATTTTATTAACATTTCTAGAATTTCTAGGAAACTTATAATTTTCCAGTTGGGTTTACCAGCGTCCGTAGTTTTTAGATAGCTCTCGCAAAGCACAAGTTATGTATGTATTTAGGACAAGACGTGTTATACAGAATTAGAGAAGGATAAGCGCTAATTCACAGATTTTTGTATTCGTAGGGAAAATTGTGCAATCTTTTTTTGTATGCATTAGTAGATACATACGATTTACTCTATCCACACTATCCGTTGAATCACAATGAATCGAATGAATCACACATCAAAGATGAAATAACGTCATTAAACGAAATTAGCACAACAAGATATATTCTGTACAAAAAATTTACACTTTTTACAATAGTTATTATAGAACCAAGAAATAAGTCATGGATTAGAAAAGTTATAATCAGAAGATAGATATAATTGAACGAGTTGGTAGTTTTAAGAAGCGGTTGTTATAATAGCGAATAGAGACCAACTTAGGGACGCAACAAATTATTGAAATATTAAGCAAATTCATAAATGATCTATAAAATTTTCAAAAGTTGTAGATATCAAAACAGAACGAATGACTAAATCAATGAAAAGTTTCGAAACCGTACATTCAGAGAATTGGTTTATAAAGTTACATTATATACCTCCTCTAATCGATTTATGAAGTTTGAATCGCGGAAAATGATATAACATATAAGAATTATTTTACTAGGATATTTATATGCGAAAAGTTTTTTGGGAATACTTTTCTATATGATAAGTGTTTTGGAAGAATGCCTTCTACATAAGAAGGAAATATCATATTTCATATCAGAAATGTCTAGGACAATAACTCAGTATAACAAAATCATTCTGTGAGGCTCACTTAAATTATTAAATATTCTTGGAAATCTTTCTGTATGAAGGATGTCATAGGACACACTTTTCACATACAATCAGTTTCTCCTAATACAATTTGCTATATAAGGTTTATTTTGAAAATAACAAATTTTCCACATTAATATATTTTGGAGGACACTTCTCCGCGAGAAGTGTCATCAAAGACATATTTCTAACCTTACAAATTTTATGGAGGGCAATTATGAGTAAGGTTTCTCGTAAGTTTCTTTTGTTTATTAAAAGTACCACGGAAATGTTCTACAGGGTGGCCCAAAATGACCGAAGTGGTGTGAATTGCTTATAACTTTTTATTTAAGACATATTTTTTTATTTATTTTTTTTAATACAGTAAATTTATGGGGAATATTTTTAGATTAGTTATTAAAAATGATATCCCGCAAGTGGTGGCCATTTTCTGCTTCGCACAAATGTGCTCTTTCCAACACATTTTCCATGACCTTTTGCAAAATTTCCGGTGTTATGTTGTTAATTTCGTCTCGAATATTGGATTTTAATTCGTCAAGAGTCCTGGGCTTATTAACATAAACTTTCCCTTTTAAATAACCCCAAAGGAAAAAGTCTGGAGCGGTTAAATCCGGGGAACGCGGAGGCCAATTAAAATTGCTTGTATGCGAAATTATTCTTTCGCCAAATATGTCGCGTAAAAGAGCCATTGTGGCCCTCGCAGTGTGCGCTGTGGCTCCATCCTGTTGGAACCATATTTGCGGATGGTTTTCCACGGCTGGCCTTACAAAATTTTCCAACACGGCCCGATATCGATCAGCATTGATGGAAATGGCAACACCTCGTTCATTTTCAAAAAAATATGGGCCAATGATCCTTTCTGAAGAAACACCGCACCAAACAGTACACTTAACTGGGTGTAATTGTCGTTGATGGAGTACTCTCGGGTTTTCCGTAGCCCATATCCTACAGTTTTGCTTATTAACGAACCCATTTAATTGGAAATGGGCTTCGTCACTCATAACTAAGTTATGAATAAAATTAGGATTCTCTTGTGCTTTTTGCTGGAAATAAATTGCATAGTCAAGTCGTTGCTGGTAATCTGTCGGTTTCAATTCTTGGACAATTTGAATTTTGTATGGAAACATTCTTATGCTATTCAAAATTCGCTGCAGCTACCCTCTTGAGATGCCAAGTTGTGTCGAACGTCTCCTGGTTGATGTTTGTGGATCCTCCTGAATACTCTCCTGTACCACTTGAATATTGTCATCCGTGTGCACCGTTCGTCGTCTGCCAGCACCAGGAAGGTTCCTTACTGCTCCTTGTTCTCGAAAATTTGCAACAAGACGGTTTATTGTTGACTGAGAGGGTGCAACCCGCACATTAAATTGACGACGGTATGCACGCTGAGTCAACACAATGGACCGTTGATTTACAAAGTAAATTTCAACGATTTGGGCACGTTGTTCAGCTGTTTATTGCTCCATTATAAATTCTCCAAGTCTTCTTTACAAAATACTAAAAAGAAAAGAAAAAAAAAATTTTAATAAAAAAGTTATAAGGAATTCACACCACTTCGTTCATTCTGGACCACCCTGTACATGAAGAATGTCGTGGAAGATAATTTTTCCATGTAAAGTGGCATGAAAGATATTTTTTTTTTAATGTGTCGAGGTGATATTTTTCTACACGAAAATCGTCGCGTTACTTTTCCACATAGAAATAAGACACTTTTCTACCTGAAAAGAATACACTTTTCTGCTTTAAAAGAGGATATTTTCCACAGAAATGGAAGAAAGATGTGTTTCTACATGAAAAGCGTCACAGAATACAATTTTCTACACAAAACGTGCCACAGAAAACACTTTCGTAAGAAAAACACTTTTATATAGAAAAGTGATATGAAAATCACCTTCTTAATCGCCAGGAAAAATTATTCTGCACAAATTTTTTATGAGAGATTTCTGCATTGAAAGTAACATGGAAGACGTTCTTCTGAACGAAAAACTTTGCGGAAGACACGAGTGACTTTTTTTTGTATGAATTGCATCGGAAAAGACGCGTTTCTATATGAATAGTGTACATGAAAAGCGTCACGAAAGACACGTCTTTCCTTACAATGTATTACAAAACACATCACGAACGAATCTTTTCGGCTCGGCATGGAAAACACTTTCCGAACGAAAAGCACCACAAGAGACAGTTTTCCTTACGTACACTGAGTTTCAATCCGTTATCTTCCAATCTTTTTTTTCATCCGTTATATGGGCTCCTAGTACGCCTGCGTTTTTCAGATATCTGGCCCACCACACAGGCTGTAACCCCTTGCTCACATACGTATTGGTTCAAAAATTGCTAAAATCGTTTCCCAGAAACCTCATCATTTCGCGAAGCAGATTGTCTTCATAAAAACTTCATACTTACTACTTAAACTTACTTTTTTTTCTACACATGTCACTGTTTCTGTTGTCTCGATCAATTTGTTTCCCAGACAGTTTGGCCATATTGCAATGAATCTTTATCATTTCGTGAAGTGTGTGTAAAAACTCTTGCGCAAAGTAATTAATACGAAAAGCATTGCGAAAGATGAATTTTCATATATCAAGAGTCGCGAAACAAATTTTCACGAAAATCATTTTTTTTACATGAAATCCATAAGAATGTTATTTTTATATTCACACTTTAAAGAACTGAGTGCAAATTAAATGAAATTAATTTCATGAATTCTTATTTTTCTCTGTAAAATTTCTTTCCTCGTTATTCGTGCGTTCATAATGCACATTTCCTAGCTCGAACTTCGACCCCCGCAAATGTAAATAGCCGAATGAGTCACTGTCTATAGAAATTTTATATCAAAACCTAATCTCTGCTTACATAGGTATGTGGATAAGACTTTCTATAATGTGATCTCTGTTTACATAAGTATGTGGATAAGACTTTATCCCCGTGCAATAATTGTTCTTGTTTGCCGTAATTGTGAAACAATGGCGGATATTTATTGAGGATTCGATTGTTTTTTGTAGCTACTGATGGCAGTGCCGTTCTTTGAATGTACATGCGCCAGCAACCTGAGTTTCCTCGTGCAGTTGATCTATAGTTGTCACCTTCACTGATACGGTTGCTACACTGAATGCGCAATTCTGGTCCACTTCTAACCTTCGCCACTGGGTATCACTAAGAAATGAGGTCCAAATTGAGCCAGCATAACTAAAAATCGATCTAACGACTGCCTTATTATTTCCTTTTTTGGCCCATAACGCACCGGCTAGTTTGTAGCTCAGCAGTAGCATTGTTCGCTCCTCAGGTTTTCAATCTTGGCTCGTATGTGAGGGTAGATTATTTTAAACCATGCCATATAGGCTTGATAGCTCAATTTGATTAATACTGTCTCCCTAGTGGACCGCAGAATTAGATCCTTATCAACAAATACCCTAAATGAACTGTAGGATATTCTATAGCGTTTTCCCTGCTCTTTCTTTTGGTCTATATGACAGAGGGCATATTATTATGATATTTGAAATTTTTCTTAACTGAAGTCTGAGTTATAATAATACAATAATGGTTTATAGGTTCAGTTCGAGAGAAGCGGTGACATTTGTTAGTCGGTCTCGACTATGGGGACAAAAGCTATGTCTTAAGAAAATTATAACAGCTCTCAGAGCGCCTGTTTTTTTTTTTGCTCTTTTTCTGCACTGAGATCATAGTTACTTGCAATGTCTGTTTTAAGAGGTTTCCTCCAATTTCTAATATAGTTTATTATTTGCAGTGTTTCGATAGAGAATAGCTAATCGATTTGATATTTTTCTGTATTGAGATCTTATTTATTTGCGTTCCCCATTTTAAAAAGTGCCCTTGAATTCTTCAGATATTTTATTATTTAGGATGTTTGTAATGCCACGATAAAGATTAGCTAATCAATCTTAGATTCTTAGCTTCTGTTATAAATAAAATTACATCGAGATACTTACATCTACGAGAATAGATTTGAAACTCAAGCACCAGATCTATAGATTCCTTATATACATAAAATTTGCTACCATTTTTCTATATTTGTGATTAATTTCTTGATTCTATGTAAGACACGGTACAAAAACCAATTTAGTATTAGGCACAAACGTTGTAACTTTTATATAAAAAATCTCCCTTGTGATGGTACAGCATCCTGTATACCATTCGGGTGTCTAGTGAAGTTCTCTGATTTGACATTATTAATTTACTTTGTTCTCCCAAACCAACTATTCTACATTTCTCAAAATCTTTAAATTTTTATTCTGCATTTGGGCTGCATTCTACTCTAAACTTTACGAATCGTATGAGTGTACAGCTATTTTGAGGAAATCTAATTTGCAAAATCTAGATTTCGAAAGCAGACAGACACAGCTTCAGATGCAGCAAAACACAATAACTTTCTATAATTTTTTGATAATAGTTTATTTTTTAGTAGTGTACGTTGGAAGGTATATATGTATGTATATGTACCTGGTAGCTACGTATTTTTAACCTCTAAATGCCACTATTTATGCCTCTAGATTTTAGGTTTGACAACTTTTCTATACTATTTCCTATTTAGTTTTATACGAAAAAAGTATAATGAAAGTTTATATGCATTTTACAGAAAGCCATTCTCTTTTTATAAATTTTTATATATACAAAAATGTATAATCGATCAAATATTGTTAATGCAGTGTGTTGTATTAACAATAAGTAATTATTTATTTTATATTGAGTGTAAATTATTAGGAGCGTATTAATTATAATGTATATGTATATATATATATATTTATATGTATTGTATATTGCAAAGAAATCATGATGATTGCAAAGAAAGTGGAAATAAATATATATTATAAGGTTTTCTTGGCCACAGTTTATAGCTATTATAAAGATTTTGTAAGGAAAAGGTTTCAGTCTGTTCAGTTTGCTATATATGATGCAAGAAATTATTTGTCAAACATATTTTTTCCTAATTCCATTAGAATTGCATACCTTTTCCAACGATATTAATAAGAAAATTTGACCGTATACATTTCGTCTCGTAATCTACATTTCAAATGTGATTTTGGGCCACAATTTGTTCAGAACATTCATTACATTATTATAGAGAAGTTTCCAGTCCAACAATAGCTTGGCACTTGTAAAAACTTCGAAAGGTCCACACAAATGAATTCTACGGCTTGGCATTCATAACCATTTCTAAAATTTCAATACAAGTGGATTACTTGTCCTACTGATTATGATACGATAAGGATGCGATAATTAGACCCCTAAATTTCTTTCTAAAAAGCTCATATGTCATTTTTTTTCTTAAGTTTTGGAATAGATTTGATTTAAACTTGTCTCATCATGCAAAGCGAAATTATTTGTAGTTCGCACACGATACTGATTTTGTTTCAAGATGTGTATTAACTAAATAATTTTGATCACACCCCTCTTTGGCAGGTATAATATTGTGTATAAAATCTAGTAATAAGTATATAAGTTATAAATATATTTAACTGTAAGAGTAATATTTAAGTAATATTTATTTAATGATAAGTAGACAACAAATAAGAAGAAACGCAATAAATGAAAATTAATTTAAAGAAAATCAAATAGAAAGACATTTTTTGCCAGGGTCGGGATTCTATGGTACAAATGCCGTAAACAAGCAGAAGATAATTTAATTAAAGATAGCGTCGTCCACTACTCCATTCCCGATAATATCACCATGTCTCGAAAATATCGTTTAAGCACCTATCAACATAGATGAAAACTAGTGTAGCAATTTCGTTTAGGTGAAATGACCTACATACATATACTCGTACCTTCACCCAACATCATTTTGCGTTGGTGCAAAAGTGTGAGGGGTGCTAGAATGGACGTGGTGAGTCACTAGATTTTTTACAAAATACTCTGCCATTTTCATTCGCAGAACTATGTTTGCTAAATGCCTGTTATACTATATTTAGTGCAATTAAATGAAAGATGTGAATTTAGAAATATGCGGGTAAAATTATGTAACTTATGTGGGATTTGCCAGAGACAGGGCGTGGTTATTCGGTTGATATTGTTTTAAATTTTGCAGAGCATTATAATGCAATATAATTGCCAGAAATTGTCAGTCTACGATTTGGGGAACATAGTGGAAAAATCAAATTCTGATAAATCGCCCAATATATGTGGGATGTACCAGAAGGAGTGTGGCAGAACTCTTCGTTTTCATACCTAGAATTTATATATATATATATATATAATATGTATATACATATAATATGTTTTAAAATTACTAAATTCTGTACAAGTACTAGAAAGGTATAAAATTAAGAACATATGGGTCAAATCGATAATTGATATAGGAGATATCGTAAGGGAGGTGGTTACTTGATCAATTTTTCTCAGAGTTTGCAGAGAGTTGTAAGTCAATATATTGAAAAAGAATCTAGGCTACCGATTACAAATACAACAATTCAGTGTGAGATTTTACTTTGTTCTAATTTACTGTGTTCTAAATTTGACTAAATTCAGTCCAACTTATATGAATATATATGCCATAGGACGTGGTTAGTCGATCAATTTTTTGAAATTCTGCCAAGTTTTATAAGCGAATGCAACGGACAACAATTCATGTTGCTCCAGTCAACGAATGTGGAGTTACAGAGGAAAACTGAATTTCTGAAATTCGGTTAATTTGTATGGGAGAAGAGGTGAATTGAAACAGCCCATTTTTAATCTCTGGCAAAGTATTTGGCTGTGATAAGCTTTGAAAACAAATACTACATCAATTTAAAAATTTGCGAAACACTTGTTCAAAAAATACTTGGTACTGTTGTTGTTTGGTTGTTACATTTTTGAAACGTACATATATATAATATATAAGATGCCTTGCATCTAACCCTAAACGAGGGTGCTGATGGAAACCGGTAGGTTCGTTTAAGGCAGGTGCTGATGAGCTGATAGTCAGCATGCATCAGCTCCTAAAACCGATTTGACTCAAACAATGCATCGATGACTAATAGAAGTTTAGCGTATTATGTCCTGTATACAAAAAAGTTAATCCTATCATATATATGTATGTAAATATCTATTAATGGGGAAATTTTCATATGTTATTATGGGTTATCTGTTTTTCAGTTTCAAAAGTAAAGTTAAATAAAACACTTCTAAAACTGCGATTTCGATGAATCTTTTATTTCGTTATAATGCTTGGAATCTGCCATTATGTTCGAAATACTATGTCATTTAAATGACCGCCTCTGGATTGGTTACAGCAGTGAATCATTGTGAGGTAGTTTTCGACCACTTTTTCGTATATTTCGAGCGGTATCTTGGCGATAACTCGACGAATGCTGACTTTCTGGCTCGTGGCACTGTCTTATTGAAACCACGTATCATCCAATTCATAATTTTCAATTGCAGATCAAAAAAAGTCGGTTATTATACGGCCATAGTAGTCTGAATTGAAATTTGGATTAAAGTAGGCGGTACCAAAATCCATTTTGAAAAATTGCGACATTGTGCCAAACTGATCGTCATCAACATTTAAGAGAATGCTACTGCTAATCACAAAATCGTCATATGTAATTTTAGATTATGATTAGGAGAAGGACGAAGCTCTACTCATACTGCATACATATTTAAACGACCTATCTCATAAACTATTAGAGATAAATGTATGAAATTTGTTTCATATGCTATTGGCAAAAAAATAAGCCATGTGATAATGAATAAGCCATATGATATAAAATTTTAATAATAATTATTGACAGAACCAGATTACGTTAGCAAAAAATTGAGCTAAAAGTCGTGTTATTGATAATTTAATCCATGTCACTTTTTAGACAGGGAGTTGGGTATTATGCGAATATAGAAGAAGTTTTCATTCCACTTTAATGGTGGTGTTGCAGCACCCGCCAGGTCGGCTAATTGGTCAATGAAATACAAAATATTTATTATTTCTTCAAATTTATTGTATTGCTTTTAAAGTGTAACCCCTTCCAAATAATATACTTGTGCCAACAAATAATCAAGTCATCAAAATATTTTTCAGATGTTTTGTCCGGTAAAGACTTCAGTTCACGCTGCGAATTATTTTCTATGTTTTTATGGTGATTTGAGCTTTGGGAAGAGAAGAATGGGAGACGGAGTCATATCAGGTGAACGAGGTGATTGTATGATGATGTTTGTTGTATTTTTGGCCAGAAATTCGCTCACAATGATAGCCCTGTGAGATGATGCATTACCGTGGCAACAAATCTGGATTTTTTCAATGAATTTGCTCTCTCAAACGTCACATAAAGCCCAGATAATATCATTTGTTTATTGTTTAATCTTCTGACAAGAATTTCGAGTGCAAATCGCCGCGATTTTCAAAGAAAACAATCAACGCCAAATGACTTTTGATCAACTTTGAGTATATTTTCCATTCCGGCTCAGTTGGAAGCCGAAACTTGTTGATAGTGTTGCATGTCAAACTCATCACCAGCTATAATGCGTTTAATGAATTTGGAATCGGTATTGACTTTACCATGTTTTTATTAACTTTTACGCTATTGGATTTTTGAAGAAAATTCATGCCTTTCGAAAATAGTCGAGCGCGTAAGCTAAAACGCATTGATTCGTGAGACACAGAAAGTTTAGCGGATATATCCCTCAGACTTATATGACGATAATTTTCTTTACTTTATCGATGTTAACTTTAATTGCCGACGATGATTTTCGACCAGAGCGAAACAAATCCTCCACAACAACTCTGCCGCTTTTAGAAAGAGAGTTCGGTGGGTACATCCCCAAACTTAGATGGCGATTTTCAACCACCATTTCCTTCATTTTGTCGACGTTAACTTCAGTTGACGAGGTTGATGGCTGACCAGAGCGAAGCAAATCTTTCACCACATCTCAACCGCTTTGGTTACAAAGCACCGATCATATATGTACATGTTTACTTGACAAAGTCGATTCACTGTAAACCTTTGACATTTTTTGCCAATCGGCACACGAAATTCTTACAAATCGAAAAATATTCTTTGCTTGCTTGAGATGAACTGTATAGAAACCAAACTACAGATGGCGCTCAAACTGCACGTTAGTATAGGGGATAGTTATTATTGGAAACTATACAGATCCTTTTGGGTTAGTAATAAGCAGTGGTGTGATTTTTATTAGAATAAATTATGTGCTGCTTTATTAACAAGGAAAAACGGAGTGAAGAAAATAATATTTTTTTTTAAACGTAAAACTCATAAACATTTTATATTTTTTATTTTACAAAGTGTTTCACAAACAAGTTATATTTTTGTTCAACACCCCTTCCTTATTGGTAAAATATTTTATGAAGACCTATCATTTTACAAAACTTAGTCAACTTGGTATTTTGCAATGGCTTCGTTAAGAGATCTGCCAAAATATATTCCGTTTTACAATATTCAAATATCACCACTTTTGATTGTTTGATTTCTCGAACAAAATTATATTTGACATCGATATGTTTTGTTCATGGATTAATTTTTCAAACAACTTTGATTGTCCTCCATTAAAGTGATATCAGTAATATTGACGTTCATATCCGCAAACAACATCCTTAACCATATAAGTTCTTGAACGAACTGCCTCCGCCAATTAAATAAATTCTGCTTCTGTCGAAGATAATGTCACCTGTTTCTGTTTTCTACTTGCATAAGAAATTGTTGTATTATCAAGTTGAAAAACATATCCACTTGTAGATATTCTACTTGTGGCATCTCCCGCAAAGTTGGAATCTGCATATCCTTTTAATTTAAGGTTTTTGCAATCAATACATAGCTTATAGTCCTTAGTACCATTTAGATACTTTAAAACTCTTTTAACTTCACTCCAGTCTCCTTTTGTTGGGCACGCAACTTTTCGACTAAGGATCGACACTGCAACAGTTATATCTGGGCTTGTATTATTCGACAAATACAATAACGATGCGATAGCACGTCGATATAAAACGTTTGATCAGATTACTATCAGGAAACAAACCGCATTTTAAATATCCTACATCTAAAGGAATTTTAGATGGTTTCGAATTAGTCATGCCATAATTTTCAAAAATGTTGTCAATATAACTCCGTTGATGGATAAAAAATTTTCCATCTGTAAATTCCACCTCTATTCTGAGGTACAATTTCAAAGTGCCCTGGTTAATTACGTTAAACGATTTCGAAATGTCATTTAAAACATCTTCAATAAGTTGTTGACGTTTAGTAAAGACAAGTACATCATCTACCTATACATAGACCAATAAGTATACAATATCGCCATTGTTTCCTTTGATACAAAGACAGCTGTCAGATACTCCCGTTCTGAATCCTAAACTTATTAAGATTCCGTTAAGTTTCTGATTCCAACATCTGGCAGACTGTTTTAATCCAAATATACTTTTATTCAATTTGCCGACTAATTGTGGTTTTCAATTTTCAAACCTTCAGGCTGTTTTATGTAAACTTCGATCTCAAGTTCACCGTTTAAAAATGCAGTTTTAATATCAATGTGATTCACAAACATGTTTTTATAAGACACAACTGCCAGAAGTGTTCTAAGAGTTGATTGCTTCACCGCAGGGGCAAACACTTCATCGTAATCTTGGCCATATTTTTGTGAAAAGCCTTTAGCTACAAGACGAGCTTTGTATTTTTTAGAACCATCAGGTTCTTCCTTCCTTTGGGCAATTCTTCCAAATTCCAAACATTATTTTCGTACATGCCTTGTATTTCTTCTTCCATAGTTACAATCCACTTTTCGCTATCATGACTATTAACAGCCTCATTATAGGTTGTGATTCTACATTCATATCTAGCCGGCAACTTCCCTTTGTTTATTCTTGAAGATCTTCGAATGACGGGATCAGCTATAGTATCAGCCGAATCTTGACTATGAGTATAATGAACTGAAAGATCATTTACAGTTTCAACAGATTCTTTATCATATCCCGAACAATCTTTCATTATTAAACCATTATTAGTAGAAACTAATATTTAATCTTCTGTTTCACTGCCAGCTGTATCAAAGTTGTATTGGTCGCCACAAATTTCATCTTCAGACATAAAATTATCTACAGAGATTTTCTCAGAGTTTGATAAAATCACGGCTATCAAATTTGAACTAACACTCATTTTTGGACGACTGGTGTTAAAATTTTCAACGAATTTCACATCTCTTGAGATAATAATTTTATTTGTGTCTGTATCAAGTATTCTGTATGCCTTAGATTCATTACAGAATCCAACCAAAAGGCCCTCCTTTGATACATTATTAATCTTTTGACGAAATTGGTTGTTGATATGGAAATGCGCTTCACAGACAAATGTTTTAATGTGTTTCACTGAGGGTTGTTTAGAAAACCATAATTCGTAAGGAGTCTTTTTTATTGACTTTGATTTTAATCTATTTTGTAAATAGTTTGATGTGTTCACTGCCTCGTCCCAATACTTCAATTCTAATCCAGATTGAATTAGCATACAACGAGTCATTTCGATTAGAGTCCTATTTTTCCTTTCCGCTACACCGTTTTGTTCCGGAGTATATGGCGCTGCGGACTGTTGGCTAATGCCCTTATTTTTCAAAAAAGTAACCAACATTTTATCGTTAAATTCACCTCCTCTATCTGTTCTTAAAATCGTCATTCTTTTCCGAAATAAATTTTCAGCGTATTCTACATTCTCCATAACTTTCTCGGAAGCTTGGCTCTTATTTGACAAGAAATATACAACACAGTACCTGGTATGATCATCAATCATCGTAAGAAAGTATTTATTGCCACTTGGAGTAACTTCCTGCATGGGCCCGCATAAGTCAGCATGAACCAAGTCTAAAATTTCTTTCGCACGATTCTCTGCCTTGTCATCTTGTCTTTCAAACAAGTCTCACAAAAATCAGAACAATTGCATTTGTTCAGCTCCACACTTGAAATCAAACTGTTGTCTATCACAAATTTAATAGATTTTATTTCTCGGTGACTAAATCCACGGTGGAATGTGGGGATACATTGAACTTCGGATGCTTTTGCTATATTGGCTTGTTGTTCTTGTTGAAGAACATACAAATTTTTGACTGATACAGCTGTACCCAATAGTTGATTGTCTTTTAAAATCTCGCATTTCGATCCTTTGAATAATACATTTAATCCATTTCGTACTATTTTTGCGACTGATAATAAATTTCCATTTCCATCCAATTCCGGAACATATAAAATGTTTTTGACGGCCAATTTCAAACCATTACTAAAGATTATACCTTCTCCAGACCCTTTAGCATATATGCATTATCCATTTGCTAAATAAATGTCGCCACATACATTACTATTCAGTGAAGTAAAAAAGTCCACATTACTGCTCATGTGACAACTGGCGCCAGAATCTATGTACCACTCATCTCGATGCAATTTCATAGCAGAATTTGAACAATATTCTTTATTTGACTCAGAAGTTTTCTTGGTTTAAACTTATTTGGTTTATTTCCGGTGTGCTTTTGATAACGACAATCACGTTTAATGTGCCCAATCTTACCGCATCCATAACATTTCTTCGTTGTATTTTGGAATTTTAAAGCAAGATTCGATGAAGTTGTTTCCAGATTTCCTTCTTGCCTTCTTTTATACTCCTGTATTAATTTCTTCTTAACAAGATCTGGCGTTAAATCTTTTTTCGATCTTACTTCCAAAAGGAATGCCACTTGCAGATGATCTGCCAGACATTCGCCCAATCCACTAAGTCTGTTGACTGTTTCAAGCATTTCTGATATGTGTGCTTCCATATCTTGTCCATTCCTCAACTGCATACGACATAATTTCTTTAACAGCAAGACTTTATTTGACAGAGTTGATTTTTCATGGACTTTTCTCAAGGTTTCCCAGTACTCACGTGAAGTTTTTAAGTTGCGTAGATGTACTAATTGGGAATCTTCTACCAAAAGCCCAATGGTTGCCTTACCATCTTTTATAATCCAAGATGCATTTTGAGTGTCCGGCTTGTCCTTGCAAACTATAGCCCACTGGTCCTCTTTTATTAACAAGAGCTCCAATTTGTACTTCCAAATTTGGTAATTTTCTCCATTCAGCTTCTTGACACACAATTTTACGTCTTCCATTTTATAACGTATTCAAGCCACAATAATTAATTTTTAATCACCAAGGGACAAACACCCATAACCTATTGGAAACTATACAGACCCTTTAGGGTTAGTAATAAGCAGTGGTGTGATTTTTATTAGAATAAATTACGGAGTGAAAAAACAATATTTTTTTCAAACGTAAAACTCATAAACGTAATGATTTTACAATTTATATTTTGCAAAGTGTTTCTCAAACAAGTTCTATTTTTGTTCAACAGTTATGCCAACTTAGCTGCCAAAAGAATTTTGATAATCTCTTTTAAATAATCAATTCCCAGTACTTTTTCGACAGAACGTATATTTTTTTTGTCATTCCAAAAAAAAAAGAAACTAAAGAAAAACTAAGATTGATATCTATTATAAGTGAACTGGGCATATTATTTAAACTTTTTTTCAATAGTTCTGTTCCTGTTGCAAGGTTAAAATTTTTGTAATGCCCAAAATTTCTTTAATTCTCGGACAAAATTCCAAATGAGGCGAGCAATTGACAAAATACCGACATGTATTCTTTATTAACAATATCTTTCATTTTTATTTTCTTGCGAGGTATCTGATAGGCTTAGCCATTTAGCTCTGATGTTAGGATTTCGAAACCTAATAGTACTGATGTCCAAAATTCAAATATCCCTTCTACAGCAGAAGTTAGACTTGTACGAAGCTTACATTAAAGAGAGCTCTTCTATAAGAATTTTTCCATATGGTAATTTCTCCATTGTTCTATCTCCATCCATATTATATTAGGTGCACAACCAAGTTCCAGCTGTTTGCCAATAGATGGCGCCAGCTGCAAGTGGTAGTCGATTCTGCCATAACCTAAGCGTCATCAGGCTTAGTCATATGGTAAACATACACAATAGTGATTTTCTTTTGACGTCATATTCTTTTGGTTGTGTGAATATGTATGATTTTGTTCCACCTAATCGTTATATGCGGGAAGTATTGATTTTCTTCTTTCAATCGAAGAAAACGGCGGCTGAAGCTCAGCGAGAGCTTCAAGACGTTTACGGAGATGTTGCGTTAAGTGAAACAACGTGTGAAGATTGATTCCGTTGCTATGAAGGCGGTGATTTTGATGTTGACGACCGTTCGCGTAAAGGAAGACGAAAAACCTTCGAAGACACTGAATTGATGGCATTGCTTGATGGAGATCCGTGTCAAATGCAGGCAGAGCTTACTTTAGTATTAGGAGTTACCCGCCATTACATTACGTTGGGAATGATTCAAAAGTAAGGAACTTGGGTTCCTTATGAGTTGAAGCCAAGGGACGTTGAGCGTCGTTTTTTTCGCCTGTGAACAACTGGTTCAGCGATAAAAAAGGAAGGGGTTTCTTCATCGTATTGTAACGGGTGATGAAAAATGGATTTATTACAGTAATCCTCCGAAAAAAAGTCAAGGGGGCTGTCCGGTCATGCTCCTACGTCGTCTCCTCGGCCGAATATTTAAGCTGGGAAGGTTATGCTCTGTATTTGGTGGGACCAGGTCGGTGCTATTTCCTATGAGCTGCTGAAACCAAGTGAAAGCATCACTGGGAATCGGTATCGACTTTAATTAATGCGATTGAGCCGAGCTCCGCGCGAGAAATGCTCACAATAAGTGGAGAGGATCAGCCTAACCTGGCCAAGCCTGTTAAAATTTACCTGGAAACGCTGATATATGAAGTCTTACCTCATCCGCCATATTCTCCAGATATTGCGCCTTCCGATCACTTGTTCTCAGTTCTACTCATATGACGATATTAAGGAATGGCCAGATTCGTGGATAGCGTCAAAATATGAACAGTTTTAACGTGACGGAATTTGAGCTTTACTAGAAAGATGAGAAAAAGTAGTAGCTAGCGATGGACAATACTTTCAACAAATCATTTGCAAACATGTTTTCATAACAAAGCTTATTTTTTATAAAAAAAAAAAAACAGCGAAAACTTAGTTTCGCACTTAATAGTAAAACTGTTTATTAGCAATTTCTTCTTTGGTGAAGGTCAGCTGTCACATTCCAAGTCAATTCTTTCATGTACCAGCCGATATCCAAGTTAAAATATTCGAATAAAAATTACATAATAAATGTTCGCCACATAGCTTAGGTATGCTTACAGATTTCCAAATTTGGAGAATATTTTCTTGTACTGTTGCGTCTTTTTTGTGTTGTTTATAAATATTTAACACTAGTTCGAAATTACTTTCACTATCGTTAAATACTGTCATGTCCATTTGCGCCTTAATAAAATTACGTATGAACGAGATTGAAGTGCGACAAACATTTGAAAATAATTACAATAATATGTAAAATAAAACTAAAAGTGACGGACAGGGGACAACGAATACAGCGCACTCTACTTGTTAAATGGGCAACAAAGTAGAATGGTAGTGGCTACATTTGACAAATAGAAAGGAAGTTTTGTCTCTTATTATAATTTCATAGGAAAAATTATTATATTTTAAAAAATTTATTCAGTGGGAGCTGGTATTGACCTCAAACAAAATTCCTTTTTGCATGCAAAATTCAGACTAATTCTGCAAGCGTTTACACAAAAGGGGAATGTGGCGTTTGGGGATAACACAGGGTTGTATAAAGCTAATATTGGATACATTTTCCGTTACCTCGAAAAGGGATTAATGTTTCTATAATAGTTTGGTGCAGGAATTTTTGTATGAAATTTAATTGAGAAAAGGCAGTTAACAACAAGAGGTAAATTAAAAATGTTAGTACAATGGATTTCAATAAACATCAATCCTACTCCTGTTTTGTTTACTGCATCTTTTTCTAGCTAAGATACATAAACATTACATTTAATGTTTGACACTTTTAAATTTTCGGAAGAAAATATATTTATTTGCGTAAATAAAACGAAACGTCAATCGAAGAAAAATTATTCATTTTCTGAGGCATAAATATTCTTGTAATAGCACTTCCAAACGAAACTTTCTCAAATGAAAAGTAACCGGAAATTCAGCTGGTGAAAATTGCAGTAGCCTGATGAACATGCATTCTAATGAGAAGCGAAAGTTTTGTTTGAACTGCCTACCACGATTGACTGAAAATAGAAATTATCGAATGAAAAAGTCCTCTTAATAGAATTTCTTAATGTGAATTTCGTAGAAGCTAAACTTTTGCCCTAGAATGAGATATGGGAGAACTTCTCATATTCAGTGATTTTACACGCTTTATATTTTTAGATTCACTCAATTAGCTCAAACAGCCGACAGCTTAATGTCGGTTCTGAACGTCATGGTTTGAGAAGCATTGTGTCCGTTAGACACTTTGAGGTGATCGCCGCTCAAATAATGATAGTTGGCTGTACGCGGAATAGAAACCGCTATAATGCGAGCTATAACTTATATCTTATGAGGGAAACCATCTAAACTGAATAATTCGTATATCTAGCACTCTAAGCGGCGTAGCGATTCTGTTCAGTTACTACCTATACAATTGAATAACAGATATAAATCAAAAACATATGGGTTCAAATATGGGAGACACTGGAAAGTTCACTGATATCCTGTTGTTTTTTTTTTTAATTTACAAAGTATTATAACGCCATACAATTGACAAATGTTAGATTTAAGTTACCGTAGTTTATGAATTGGGGACTACAGGGGAAAATCAAATTTCGACCATTTGTGTGGGAGGTGCCAGAAGGGGTGTGGCAGACTTATAGCATGATGTGTGTAAAATTTTCTAAATTAAGGAAAGAAATTAAGCGGGGAATAGATGAGATAAATTGATCATTTGTGTGGGAGGCACCTGAGGGGATGTGGTTACATAAGCAATTTTTGCCTGATTTGGCCAACTGTTATAAAAAAAGTACATAAACAATAGTAAAATAGACAAAAACATTTCGGAAAATCGATCAGTTTGTATGGGGGTTTCAAAACGGGTTTATGTTAAATCCGACGTTAGTATGGGCAGTACTGGAAGATGCGTGATTAATCGGCCGAAGAAATGCAAGGGTAAAAATTCAGGTTACTTTAGTTTATATAGGTAAGTTAGAAATTGCAAGGAATGAAATGAATTTTGAAAAATCGGTCAATTTAAATGAGAGCTACCAGAAGGAGTTGACATAGCTTACTTATAATCGCGCCTATAATCTTGCGAAATATTACGTAAAATATTTACAAAATTTATCACGAGCATCAGCCGTGTATACTCATGGTGTCTATCAGTGAGCCAGGCAATCAGCCAGACAGACGGATACCGCTCAATCGGCTTAAAAAGTTATGAAACGCATTTTACCAAAAGATGCTTGGTATTTTAAACGCTTCCTTCGTAATGTTATACTTTTGCCTTATCAAATGATATACATCTTCATTCCTTTGAATGATGGTATGCAAATTGCTATCGAAATAAAAACAATATTTTGTAATAAGCATTCCTTCTAAACTGATATTCCTGGCAGTTGAAAAATGGTCACAAATGTCGGGACGGGAATTCCTGATCAAGAACTATACACACCGGGTTTTCTATTAGTAATAATAACAGAGATGTACATTCGACCTTGTCAGAACCGTTTGAATTTAAGGATAGAAATCCATTTAGTGTTTTCAAAACCCCCGGTCTGGCAAGGCCGGAAAGTGAAAAAGTTTGCCATTTACGAATATGGATAGTTTAACTACCGAAGAACTCGTAAAAACGCGTAAAAACTTACTGCAAAAGTGGTGATTCAAACGTGGATACTTTTTCTACATTACGGGGTGATTACTATCGTTATAACCGACCTACTGTGCAAGAAATTGGCAAGATTATAAAGAAATTTGAAGAGATAGGAAGCGTTACAGATGTAGTTACGCAATGTTACGCATCATCGCAATGTACGCACTGCCGAAGATATCGCTTCTGTTAGTGAAAATGTGACGGATAATCCGAATTTCAATTCAAAGACCTAAGATAATCGAATTTTTTGGCCTGCAATTGAATATTATCAACTGGACGATATGTGGTTTCAACAAGACAGTGCCACGAACCACACAACACGACAAATTTTGGCTTTGATGTATGAGAAGTTTCGGAAAGCGTAACTTCACGTTTTGATGATGTTAATTGGCCATCGAGATCAAGCGATTTGACGCCGTTACAATATTTTTGTCGAGCTACGTGAAAGACCGTGTTTACGCGGATAATCCCTAAATGTTGGAGCGTTAAAAAACCAACATTCGTCAAGTTATCGCCGAGATACCGTCCGAAATGTGCAAAAAAGTGATCTAAAACTACCTCAAAAGAATTCACTGTTGCAACCAATCCAGAGGCGGTCATTTAAATGACAATGCATTTCGTATAATAATGGCAACGTCCAAGCATTATAATGAAATAAAAATTATGTGTGTTTTATTTAATTGTATTTTTGAAACCGAAACATAGATTTGTATTGCCATTTACCGGTATTTGTCTTTCGATTGGAATATTGTGGCTCTTAATTATACAACTTCTTTGGAGTGGTTTCTATTTCTTTTATGCAGGATTGGCCTTAATTTCAACAAGAGGCATATATGAAATAAATGCTGTTTCTGAGCCGATTTTCGAATATGCCTATGCAAAGGCAAAATTCTTTGAAATAATAAAAAACAGCACCAAGAGAAGTGCTTCTTTATATGACAGCTATTGTACTGTCATGAAAATGAAATGAAACCATGTTTTCGACCAAATTTACACCATTTCGCTGAAAAAATTGTGTTACATTTTTGTTTCCTTGAATGCTTTTTTTTGCTGGGTAAATATTAGCTCTTTGAATGTCACCATAGTATTTTTTATCAAATGATTTCAGTACTTTGCTTTACCGTACGTAGAGTACATGTTTAAGGAAATTTAAATTTTTCTTCGCTACTTTATTTCACTCTACAGTTTAATTAATTCAGTTATATTCAATTGCATCTAACATTTGTTCGATTTCGATTCAATTATCTACAATTTCCAATCGATTTGATTCGATTCATTTCATTCATTCCTTGATCGTTTTCTTTAGTTTTCGATTTTTTAGTAACAGACATTAAATTATTGAACTATTGTATCTCTTACTGGTATTAATCATACTTTGAAATTTAAAATACGTCTACAAATTCACATGGCGTTTTTAGGTAGCTTCTTTCAGCATTGTTGGGTGTAGTCATCAGTCGGTCATGAACAGCTACAAAGTGAACAATTCATTATATTCGTTTTTCAGAAACGTTTTAGGAATTTATAATGTCCCCACTGGGCTTTGGATTTTCAAGACGACAAGTGTTTTTATCTATATGTATATAAAATGTGTGTAATGAACTAGCTAGGTACGCTACACAATGCTAAGACGACTGTTATACAATGCTGTGATTCGGATACAAAATGGGGGAAAAATGTGCCACATCTAACCAGCTTTACTCATTTTTTGAGAAATGTGAAATTTCCTCCCGATCAAAGATGTTATTTTTAGAATGGCAATACTGCTTTATTTGTGCATAGCAATCTAAATTGATGGCCTACTTGTGGTCCGATTTGTTTCAAACAATAGATAGCAAAAATCGTTTTCATATAAATTCCATGGTGGTGCTAGTATAGACTCGAATCAGCATTTGGTTGCACTTACGGATTACCAAGGATTGAGCAGAGCGAAAATTGTATGTAACCAAGCCAAAAAAATTATACTGTTAAGTTAGGTTAAGTACATCCTTGAGGTATAAGGGCGGCTCCAAAACTAACCTACCTAACGAAGAAAACACAAAAAAGTTTCCTAATCGTCTTTTTTCAGCGATATTCAAAGCTTCTGTACCCTGTTTACAGTAGGAACTGTTAAATTTCTTAAAATAGTCATCAACCGCAAACTTCACCTCTTCACTGTTGGCAAATGTATAGGACTTTTTGAAATGCCTATCATTTCAGCTAGCTCACGCACCTTCAGCCTTCGATTATTCAATACCATTCTGTGGATTTTCTTATCCGTGTCTGGCGTCGACAACTCAAGTGGACGACCACTATGGTGTTCGTCCTGACAGTTCATATGGCTTTGTTTAAACGCTGGTATTCATTATTTTACAGTAATGAACAAACGAGCAGACTCCTCCAGAGTAGAATCTAGCTCGGCTTTAATATTGGTTGGACTGATAACATTTAAATGAAAATATTCGATTATATAACGGAGACCAATATTTTCCATGTTTACAAATTCAGTGGAATCGTTTACTTTTGTTGGCTCAAATAAAAATACTAAACAACGTGGTGGCTCGAAACTTAAAATATATGTTTTATAAGGTTGCCACTTATAACTAACATAATTTTTTCCAAACTACTGCCACCATCTATATGTCGGGTCATCTGGTGGGCTCTCGTGGTCACAGCCTACAAACTCCCTCAATTACTAAGACAAAATGTGCCTAATCCTGATGATCCTCACACACAATGACAGCATATTGCTAGTGCGATACTTAGGTTTGAAACGCTGCACATTCGCAAGAAACGTTTTATGGAAATGGCGGGAGAGCGAGAGTATAGAAAGACGGAAAATTCCACCAAAAACTGAAATGTAGACGTCGCGGTCACAACGGCAGAGATTCGGCCACAATTACGGATACGTTGCAATTATGGAGAAAATATTTCTGTAAGTTGCTAGTTCCGAATGGCGGTACAAGTGGAGAAATTGCGCCAACCATGACGATGGCGTAGGTTACTCAGTTATCAAAACATCAGTATTATGGCTTCAAAACAGTAAAGCTGATCGTCCATCGGCAGATCTATTTGAAATTGATGGCGATGAGCCCATAGCGAGTATGCAACAGCTCTTAACACACCAGTTGGCTCAACGTACGCATGCTTCGCTGATTGGAATCTACGTGTTCCATGTCCTGTATTCAAAAAAGCAATCCAGATGTGTACCAACTATCGTAGAACCAGTCTTTTGTTTGTCACTTGTAAGGCTCTGGCGAGGATGAAATGTGGAAGGCCGAATTCCATATGGATTGACGTAGATCATAAGTGCAGCTTTAGACCTGATAAATCTTTAACGGATCAGATATTCACACTACGGGAAATAAGCAAAAATGTTATTAAGCAATTTAATTAGGATTCGGATAGGGCGATATTCGTTGTGCTATCTCTTCAGAATACTTTGGAAAATGAGTATGAGGTAAGGCGAAGCAAGCCCAAATTGATACCATATTCAACAAACCCCATATGTTACGCGCGTAAGCTGATGACATACACATCATTAGCCGAAGACGAGACATTACTGCAGTTTTGCCAAACATTGAAAAGGAGTCAGTAGAAGATTGTCTGTCGGTAAACGGGGATTAAACCAATTTATTTGTTTCAACGAATATGGAATCTACTGCATCGGGATGCTACAAGAAGAATTTATCTACACAAGCTGATGAATCTGTTCTTGCAGTCTTCGAAAGAGAAATAGCCTGTAAGATATAGGGACCCCTAATTGTTAACGGACATTATGGGCATCGTGCTACTCACGAACTGTGCAAACTGTGTTCCTACATCGATGTGATCCAGTGCGTCATCATCAAATTAGGAGTGCAAATTTATCTGCTAGCGTAGACTGGGAATTTATACAAATTTGTGCACTCAGAAGATAAATCACGAAAAAATGACCAAAAGGACAAAATTGGTAGTATTGCCTAAGACAAACGGTTTATGCTGAAATCGTCCTTATTAATTTAAACATTATAATTATGAAGTATGGTGGTCGCGATAAAAGGGCATTTCTCAAAATCGTCCTTTAAGAGGACCAAACAGTTACCACAAAATTGATACTAGAGAGTGTTTAAAGTCATGAAATTGGGAGTTTGAATTCTTCTGACAATATATGCGAGCGAGGAATTTTTAGAAAATTCGTTCTTTAGGGGTAAAACGGGGAATTAGGGAGGTCAGAAATGAGATCGTTGCATATAAAGACGTGTTCTCATAGAAAACCCATGGACGATAAGGAACAAAAACATTCTGCAGTAATAGTAAAGTAAGCTGTATTGTCTCAGTTTTGAATTGTTAGCAGCTCAATCAGAAGTGGGACTGAAAAAATAACACCTTGTTGATTAAAGCGTTGAACGTGTAAGCCGTGTAGGTGGCATGAAATGTCATCGTATACCATTTATATGTTATCTATTTCAACGCTTCCGATGAAAATGATTGAATGTAAAGAAAAACAAAAGCAATCACTAAAATTGGTATGACGTTGGAATCTTAATGGTTGGCAGTCTTTTGCTTGGGCTTCCTGAAATTGTGTCTGACAAAATAAAAACTTAAAACTGACCAGGGAAGAGAAGCGTGCGAGTATAACTCTGGTTATTTCAAATTATTGCAAAATATTGATGGTGTCTTATCTGTGACTATGTTAAGAAACAGATCGCTGGACAAAACGCCAGGGAGACGTATGAACTAAATGACGTGCGACCGTAATGATTGCTGGCTTGTATATGGATGAGGAGTGGAATTTTCATTGATTTACATTTTTGCATTTAAGATATCATCAAAGCAAAAAATGACGCAACTTTTGTGGTCGATTTACACACGACAAATGTGTACCATTATCAATTTATGTAGTTTAGTTGGCCAAAATGACGGTAAACAAGGTCATTGTTGAAGAGGCGTAAATATGGTGTAAACAGGGTCGTACCGAGGGTCGCTCCCCAAAAAAACAAATAAAGAAATTTATGCCTGAAATTGTCTTCAAAAGTAATATAATATTTATATGCAATGTGTAATTATCGCTGGTTGTCCGAATGCCTCTGCTTGTTATTTATTAAATTATAATTTTTATATGAATTTCGATATCACGTCTTGCAATTTGATTTGATTTCTAATCATGAATTATGCGCAGGCGCTTTATTAAACCAGTTTTGCATTTTTGTGGGTGAAATTGATTTGTTATTTTAAAATTCATAACAATTAGTTGGATTTGCCAGCAAACACATATTAAATTATATTGTAAATTAATAAAGCAAGAGATGTGGTTTGCTCATCATAACGTTCGATTTCGAGTTTCGACCATTTTGAGCAAATGATTGGTTCATTCAAGTGCAATCACTTGAAAATGTCCTCAAGCTTAAATATCTCAATAGACCATATGGCGAGGTCTGTCAAAATGTGTTGCTGATCATTATGAAGTGTAGTAAAAATAAATTTATTACTTTTGCATGACATTAAAGGCTATATTAAGCATAGTTGGAATGATCCGATTTAGGACGTTTTATTTGATAACATGTTGCGTTTTAGAAACTCTCGTCCGTATTGGCAAAAAACTGGGATAGTCGATTTTTACAAGGTTGCATTCGTTATACACAGGAACAGACGACATTCACTTGGTGTTAGATAAGAAATATACGTTGGATGCATAAGAACTACGCAACCAAGATTTCGAAGCTTGTGGCCGGCACTATGACTTGGTGTTGTCCTGATGAAACATAATTCCTCTCCAATTGGTCAAAGTTGTCTGCGATTGCTTCCTTCTAAAGGTCTAATTGTTGACAGTACAGGTCCGAATGAAGAGGTTGGATGTAATTTGGACGTAGATAATTCCCTGTTAATTCCACCAAACATACAGCAAAATGTTCCTGACCGTCAATCCTGGTTTGGCCATCGTTTTTACTGGCTTACTGCTGTTCGACACCACCGCTGGACGCTGTTGTAAGAGATCGGCTTTTCATCACCAATTACCATCCGCTTTGGAAATAGGACGATATTGTTGCCATTCTGCTGCGATTCACAGTGAGTGTTTTTGCGTTAATTCGTGTGGCGCCCATACATAAAGCTTCTTTTTGTATCCAGCCTTATCCAAGTGGCTCTAAATAGAGTTTAGTGCAATGTTTAGCTCTTAAATGATCAAAACACTACTTACATGATGTTCGCAGCTGACGATTTCCACTATTCTATCGGTACTTTAGACAATTAGCCTTCCAGAACGTGGTGTATCTTTGAAATCAACATTACTGGAACGGAATCGACGAAACCACATTGCGCGTGGTTGCCTGTTACAATATCAGCACCATAAATACTGTTCACATTTTCAGTTACCTGGCTTATGTGTATCGAATTATCCAGTTAGACTCTGTTGGAGAGTCTAATTGCGTACTATAACATGCAGGTTGATAGAAATCATCTTTCCACAGATTTTAACACGGCGATATTTTTTTTAATGCACCTGAGGCCCAAAATGTATTTTAAAGTGGAGTAGACCCATCCATTAGAAATATCCCGATCATCAGCAAAGCCTATAATTTTTGATCTATGCTTTTTGGCACCAACTTTCGGATTTTGTCGTCACGTCTTCGGAAAATGTTGAAAGCACCATAAAGCGGTTTTCGTCTTCACATTATTCTTGTCTTTGTTTGAACTATTTATGTCACTTGTGAACATTTGTTTCCGACGAATTTGTTCCCAAAGCCTTCTGAAATATTCTAGAGATTTCCGGTGCAAAAATTCCATTTTATAAAGAGCAGTTCCAATTTATTTTTTAAATAAAATCGCACAATTTAAAAATCGTCGAAATCATGTAGCTCAAAGACTTTTATAATATGAAATTTGGTACAGATGTCTATCAAAGTGCTACCAACTTAGGAAAAAATGTTTCTGAGATTTGATTTATCTGCGTAATTTAATTTGAAAACTGATCTTATTTTTTGGAAACAGAAATGTACATTCACTCTGTGTTCTTTTGCGTTCCGTCCTTCTGAGTTGTTGCAAGTATGAGGGATGCCAAAAGGGGTTGGAAAATCTATAGGCTAATATCGAAGCAATAATGCGAATTAAAATACAATAAAATAACCAAAATTATAATTTTCTAAAGTCCTCGACTTGGAAATTATAGAGGACTAGTTATTTTTGCTAAATCGACCAATTTGTGTGTGTGGTACCCTAAGCGGCGCGACAATCCAGTGAACAAATTAAATTTCGGGAAACCGGTCAATTCTTACGGAAAGTATTGATGTAGCCCATTCACAATCTCCAATCACGATTACGCAAAATATTAGGTTGTGCTAAGTTTGAGGAAGTTTAATAAAGATTTCCGCGTATCGTGTCTACCAGCTAGCAAGCCAGACAGGTGGACGTCCCATAAAAGTCTTACAAAGTTATGAAACACATTTCGGTAAAAAGTAGTTGGCATTTACCTTCTTCTCGTTACATTTATGATGTATTAAATTAAATGATTATCTGAGGTGTTAAGCGCGTTAAACAACTTATTTGTGTGGCGAACAAAGAATCAACCATTTTGGGAAGCTGCATGAACTTTGACATCTATAATGTTGAAAAAGTGGATGAAATTATGTGAATGGTATTGCTTGCAAACAGATGCTACTATGAGCTTATCAGAAAGAACCGGCATAGCCTCGTATCTGTGAGCTCTATGAGTATTTAAGCGTGGTTAAGCGCATTAGAATATATAAGTTTTGTTCAGGTGTGATTTCAGTACTTGGTCAAAATAATAAATACATTGCTCAATTCTTCAACATTTTCGCAGTCTGCTGTAGTCTTTTTGGAAAGGCGAGTTATTTTACTGTCGTTTATCTCTATTCATAACAAAATATATAGTAAAACAAATCAGTCATGGGTGGAAAAAGTCATTGTTCTCCGGAGGAGAAAAAAATTGTTTCAAGACTAAGAAAAAGTGGCCAAAGTCTTCGTTCTATTGCTGAAACTATGAATCGGTCGCTATTTTTTATACAAAATGCTTTAAGGCCTAAAAATTCCATCGAAACTCGCGGAAGACCCAAAGAAAACTTTAGAAACAACAGATATATATATTATAACACTTGCGAAGAAACACCCATTTGTGTCTTCAAGAGCCATTTCAGCAGAAATTGGAAATGTAATTTCATCGCGAATGGTTCGTCGTAGACTACAAGAAGCACATTTACGAGGACGGATAGCCAGAAAAGTTCCTTTGCTTAGACAAAAAAATGTAAAGGCTAGATTGGCGTTTGCGAGAAGTCATTCCAATTGGTGCGGAGGAGACGGTGAAGAAAATGGGGAGACATTTTGTGGAGCTGTGAAACAAAAATTAATGTACATTTTTGGAAACGACTGTGCATGTTCGCTTTACAAAGAAGGTGGTCAAGCAAAGGGGCGGCAATATTATGGTCGGGGGTTGTTTCTCGTGGTATGGTGTCGGTCCGATACATCGAATTACCGACACTATGACCATACTCCACTACAAAGATATCTTGGAAAATACTATATTGAACTATGCTGTGGAAAGTATGCCTCTTAGATGGGCATTAAAGCAGGATATTGATCCGAAGCATACTTCTAAGTTGGTAAAGGATTGGTTCCAAGATAATAATGTTGCTTTTATTGACTGGCCAAGTCAACCTCCGGGCTTAAATTCAATCGAAAATCTTTGGGCAGAGTTGAAACAAAGAATTGGAAAGGAGGTTCTTGAAAATAAGGATTAACTACGGAATTTTGTTCAAAAAACTTGTTGTGAAATAACAGTAGAAACCTACAGGAAGCTTATTGCCAGCATGCTAAAAAGAGTCAACAAAATAATTGAAAATAAAGGTGGATATACCAACTTTTAACGAAACTCAGCCAATTTAGCAGAAAAAACTTGATTTTTGTTACTTTTTTTTGCTTATTTTAACTAAATGTACTTATTGTTTTGCTCAATGTTTTACGGTTAATTTCTTACTTTTTGAAAAATGCTGAATTTAATTTTTGTTTTTTTGTTATTGTTTTAGCATTTATTTTATTTCTAATGTTATAATAAAAGAAATTAGTATTTGTCACAAAAAAAAAAAAAAAAAATATATATATATATATATACATATATAGGTTGTACTTATTATTTTGACCATATGCGTATGATTCCTTTATGATACAGGATGGCGCACGGATCGTGCTGGAAACACAATGGGCCTAATGTGGACCATTATTTAAAGATGTTGAAGGAGATTTTTACTCAGAATTGTGCCAAAGACTCCAGACACAATATCATTGGATATGGCCTCAAGACCGCGCTGTGATTCATATAGAATCTCTTCAATCCACTCAAAATCGTGTCCCCGGATTAGCCTTTTTAGTATAAAAAATCAGCCCAATAAATCTGTATATAAATCAGCTCAATACGGCGATTGTGGAGTGATGTTAATTGAATTTTTGAATGAAAAGCTCACGAAGAGCCAATGCGGTGACACAAAAAAAAAACAAAAGTTGTCTGTCCACAAATGCGATTTTTTCGTGTGAACAGCTTCGCGCAAAAGACGCACAAGTAATATTCCTGGTTGGCGGTTTATCCTGGCTAAAGAATCTCACAATGCACAATACCACGATAATCGAAGAAAACTATCACATTTGTCATGATGTTCACTCGATTTTTTGATCATAAATATAAATCAGAGTTTTGTCTTCCGTAATAATGCGATTAATAACGTGGTAGTCTCAAAAACATCCTTTCACAGATTTTAAGTTGGCGGCATTTTCTCGGGGGAAAAACTAAATAGTTACTGGTTTTAGCAAAATTGAGTTGAGTGATCCGTTTAAAATGCCAACATCATTAGTATGGTCCCTAAGTGTTAAACGATGGTTTTTCGGCATCAAATTACGGACTTGTTGGAGGTTTTCTAATCGTTCCCTGTCCTTTTTGAACTGTTTATGTCACTTGTAAGCAGAGAGCTTCTCATATTCAGTAAGCTACAATACAAAAATAGTTTGGAACGTCAGTTTGAGCTGCTTTTACTAGACTTGTCGATTACCTGACTATACGGTGTATTCGATAGATATATTGAGGTGAACGCCGCTCGACCACTGTGAACCGGAGTGTGACTATCTGAGAAGCAGCATTTCTATTGAGGGCGATATCGTTTCCGAGTAATATTTATGCTTGTGGTACCTATCGGGCGATACCTTCTCAAGTCACTCTCAAAGAACCTTTCCGATGGAAGATAAGTTTAATTTCCCAAATTTGGCATATGTCTTATTATTTGCAATCGATTAGTTACCTTGATTAGTCTGATTATTAGCGTTGCCTACGAAATACTACGCATTCCAACTAAAGTTTATTAATGCTCAAAAATATGTTGTCACAAAGATGATCATGACATGTTTATGACAAATTGCTTACACAAATGTTTGTCTCGAAATTTGGCGAGGGGTTCTACCCCTCTATGGTCTGAAGATTACTTACCATTTCTCACGTTATCCATTGCCAAACTAACCGAAAGCCAAATGGAACTGGTCATCAGCAATTGAGAGAGGCAGCGAGTAGATCCGAACCCGATGTCTGCACTTAACACTTGAAACAACTCAAATTGTACGCAGTAAAAACTGTAAAATAAATTACGATTAATAATATCATAAATGCCGAAAAAGGCTCAGCTGTGACGCGAATATCAATTGTCCATCGGCTGTTTGGTCACAGCCCCATACAACGAAAGTGAAAAACAGCGACGAAGAGAGCGAATGGGCGCGCGCACATGCGCTAAGCTAAGAGCAATGCGTAGCAGCAAATACAAAGGACGTGCGTAGCATAAACCATTAGGGAGGTTGGGGCACATCAGACAGGGTAAAGTACGAACTTAACAGAATTTGATTATGTTTTTTATGAAGAAAATGCACTGCTAGCTGGCGATGTATTGTGCTCGTGAGCTTGTTAAAAATAGATTGCAAAATAATGCGTGTGGGGGAGAGAGACAGCCTGCTAGAGGGCCTGTAGTTTACAGCCAGGGAACGGAGTGGAGTGGGAGTTAATGTATTGGCCACTTTGGTGGTCAGCGTTGTGTATTTTTGAAAAATATTCGCGGCTTTATAAATACACCACGAACGAAGGAAGTCCATTTCATTAAGCTAAAAACAATTGACGGATTGGCATTAAGTCCAAAACGTTCAATTAACTAACGGTTTTGTATTGAATCTGGCAACTGTTTCGTATGTTCACGGATTACATAACCTGGGATTAGCTGTGCCACAAGTGAAGAAGTGTTAAGCAACTGCAACAACGAAAATGAAAGTGCATATCTTGACTTTAGTCACTGTGTTGCTGATCAGCACCAGTGGCGCCGTGAAAGTGAGAAGAGGCGAGAAGCGCTCTTCGTTGACCGAAGAGACATCTGCTAAACCGGTAGAAGATAAAACCGTAAGTGATATTAGTGAATCCGATGCGGACAAAAAGGAAAAGGAAGTCCACAAACGTGGTGTCTTCCACTATGGAAACTTGGGCGCTCATTCCGGTCTATGGCCTAAATCATATGCGGCCCATTATGGTTATGGTTTACAATTGCCTGCCGTGTCCACCTTCCCCGCTAGTCCTTTTGCTGCCGTTCACTCCTATACGCCAACAGTTTTAAAATACAATACTGGATTCCATTATAAAACATTGGCTTCACCGGCTGTCACCCCCGCCGTTACGTCTCTCAGTTCAGCACCTGTTCCACATCTCGCTGCTCCGGCTACGCCATTTATCATTCGACCCGGTGGTGCTGTAGTTCAGTCATACAGCGTGAACTATCCTCATTCCAAAGCGGCAGTAGCGGTTAGACCAGTGCATGCTTTGGGCGTACAGCCGGTTCACGCAGTTCAGCACATTAACAATGTGCCAGCTGTACAATCTGTTCACACCGTTCAACCAGTGCACCCCGTGCAACCCGTTCATGCCATTCAACCCGTCCACGCTGTTCAACCCGTTCATGCCGTCCAACCTGCCCATGCTGTTCAACCTATTCAACCCGTCCATGCCGTCCAACCTGTTCACCCCGTTCACACCGTCCAACCCGTACAACCCATTCAACCGGTCCAACCGGTTCAATCTGTTGTGCAAGTACAACCCCCCTTGAAACCATTCGTTAATTTCGAATTTAGTACCCAACAATTTCCTTCGTTTTTCCAGACAAGCTTTGTCCAACCTGCACCAGTGCCAGCCGTCCCTGCACTGCCACCTCGAGCCCCTTCTATTCCATTGATCCCTGCCGAGCCTGCTTTCCCTGCCATTCCCACGTTCCCCAATCCTCCAGCTTTCCCTAGCATTCCACCAGTACCCGCAGTACCGACTGCGCCTGCTGCGCCCGCCTTACCGCAAATTCCAGCAATTCCTCAAATCCCCACCATTCCTCAAATTCCCAACATTCCACAAATACCCGCCATTCCCCAAATCCCCAACATTCCTTCGTTCCCCAGTTTTGCCCAAGCGCCGGAACAGGTTCCCGTCAACGGTGTCTTCCCCATTCACGTGCAACCACCTTTGCCCCAACAGCCCCCTACTTTTGTAAATATTAATCCTGCTGCTCAAGTTCCAGATGTAACTCCCGCTGCCGGTACGACCAATCACAATAACCCTGAATTTGGTAGTGCTGAAGCTACTCCCCAAATACCCGCGCAACCAGCTTCCTTGCCAGAACCTAGCCAAGAACCGGTAAAGCCACAACCCACACAGCAACCATGGAAGCCTATTTTGTATCAGCCACCCACTGCAGACTCAAATTTGGGACGTCCTTCGAACACTCTGTTGCCGCCCTTCGGTAACTCACCAGCTGAGGGTAAGTAAGGTTGTTACATGTGTTGGTACGTTGAAACAGTGAAACGTCTCTATAGTTGGAACTCTCTCCTGAATTTTAAGATTGAGATTGAGAGCTTCTCATATTCATTGAGTTTACATGTATCCTGTTTTTCGGCCCATCGAGAGTGATCTACCGTTTCGTGACGATTTCGAATTTCAGTAGACTCAGTAGACTTTTAGCTTGCTTGACTGTTGGAAATGTTTGTTAGCACATAAAAGAAAGATAGATGAAGAAAGGTAGATGGAACTGAAACCCGCGATTATAGGAATGATAGTTGTGCGTACATATACTAATTTTCGTGCCGCGATGGGTGACCTCTCAACTACATTTTAACGACGATTAAGAACGCCACAGTCTGAGGAGCATTTACAAGACTTGTCGATTAGTCGAGTAATCAACTCGAAGTATTCATCAGACACATAGAAGTGAACGCAGCCTAAATAATGATAGGTGATTGTATGCGGGATTGAACCCGGAATCATGCGAACGATAGTCGCATATACCAATCACCGCGCTACGTTCGGTTTATCCTAGACGCAAACCTTAATAATTACAAGGAAAGAGATGTATAGCCAAATATGAATGTTCTCACGATAATTGTATTACATTCCCGAATGAAGTCCGATTGAGTGCCGCTGTAAAGAATTGTATTCTCTGCTAACTCAAAGCTACTACGACAAAAACAGCAGCGAGAATATCTTTCTATAAGTGGTGGCATCACCATGTGAAGAAGTTTACCACATTACGAATTCTAGACAAAAATCTTGATATGAAAATGAAAAAAGAGTTGCCGAGAATAAATATTGGAATTTGAAATTGAGAACTAAGCAAAGTGTCCGTCTGTCCTTATAGCATGCATTAGTTTTCATTTATTTTCTACTATTAGCCATATATTGATCGAAGCTATATTTTTTAAGCATGAGATTTTGCTGCTAGAATATGTTTAATTGGTTTCATATAGCCGAATATTCTAAATATATTCTACTTACATAGGTAGCGACTAGAATAGATACCTTTATCTATTGAACGCCGTACGTAGGAAGTAATACTAAGCAGTTCAGTCTTCAGTGCTCCTTTTTTAATTAATCAGATTAATATTCAAAAGTGTTCCACAAACCTTAATCATTCGCATAATATTATCCAGTTAATGCAATTGCTGTATTTTGATGCATTTGACTGTGACGATTCTTTATGTAGTCCGTACAACTGATGATTCACATGAGGTCGATTTTTTCCATTAACGATGATGAGTCTATATAATAATATTTCTGTGGAAGATTCATAGAGAGTTGATACATCCGCCATAAACCAATAATCCGACCTAAAGTAGTGCTTGGTAAAGTCGAGAGAGAGCTCTGTCATTAAATAGTTTGCTTAATCCATAACAACATCAGTTGACAGGCTATACACTTTACATAATTTTCAAGCTAACATAACTACTTCCTTGATGAGGGTAGTGGTAAACAGGCTCATCCATTACTCGAAAGTTATAGTTGTCAATTATCATTCAACGTCCCAAACGAGTAGACTCTTTGTTTGTCAAAACAAATAATTTAAGTTTGCCAGCACTTCTTAGCATTTGAGAAAGATGAAGTAAGATCTTATAGTTATAGATATCGATTTATTGAAGATAGTTCCCTCCGCAGATGTTCACCTTATCACCTTCAAAAGCATGTCGATCGCTCAATAGACTTTCGCCTCGTCTAAGCACGTATAAGACGTATAAGCCATATACAACTTTTGCTGTACGACATTCCGAATGTACCTTCACAGTCGGGGAAAAAACTGATGCGTGTTGATAAGTTACCAGATTTTCATCGCTATCCTTTACTTTTTACCTTTTGATAGAATTGCCGTATTTTTCATGTATTCCTGTATCAGTTTTGGCATTATTCGAAAAATGTATGCGATACTAAATTGCGATAGTCGCCGGCGCATACTTATCGTACTGCTTTACATATACCTACTTCCAACCTTCAATTAATTTTCAATTCTACTTCCCCTTCTAGGTTACCTCCCTCCTGTCCCGTCATCCAACGGTCAAAAACTGCAACAAGAGTTCAGTGCCAACAGCCATTTGTTCGATAATCTCTCAGATGCTGATATTCAACACATCTTCCATCAGGCGCATTTAGCTGCCCAGCGTGATCATCATCATGCTCACACCGTTCACACCTATCGCTCACAATACTAGGCGGTGAAGCTTGTAATGTTACCAAGGCTGCCAGAGTGAGCGATGAGAGTGTATTGCCAAAGCCTACCGCGAAAACGGTGGTCGATAACAAAATTGCGAACTTCGAAAGGCCATAAGTATTTTATAAGTTAATGTTAGGGGAAAGCCATCACCATAACAACCGTTGTCACACACATCGCGCTTTAGGGAATGCCATTCACAATGAATTACGGGGGTAAATAAATAAAGTGACAATTAGAGATGGCGTTTGGTATTTTGTATAGAGTATTAAAAAATCCATAATATAATGTAAATAATATTTATTAACTATTTATAGTAATAAATTCTATTGATAACATTAATAAATTTTTGAAAATTTGCAAGGGAGTTGCATATGGATGGAGGATCTACTGAATTGACTACAGAAAAAAACATTTTCATGTTTTAAAGAGCACCATTAAAAACGTTACAAGGTGTTAATATATAAACAAACAATTTGTAAATTATGAAGCCGCAGAAGAAATTAAATTTTTAGTGATTTCGATATTTTAGTGATTTTTTATTTGTCGACTTTCTGATATTTATATTTTCATCCGGATGAATGGACATATAATTCACTTTCTAAACAATTTTTTTATCTTAGTGTTTTTTTTATGAATTTTTGCATTTTTTTAATTAGTTTTTTTGTGTCATGTGGTAGTTTTCGTTTTAATCAAACCCTTCGGAATACTGAAAATTTGGTTATTTGTCCGACTGGAAGGTCCGTAGTCTAAATATAGCCAATTATTTATTTATTTATTTTTAAATTTTTTTTTAATTTTTGACACCGTGCGATGAATGTTTTTTTTTTAATCGAAAACTTGTTATATTTATTATTTATGTAATGGAAAGCTCCGATTATGAGATGTGGATGCATTTGTAATTCATCTATTTTTTGTTTTAGCGATTTATGAAAATCGATACTATATTGAAGTCAACCGAGTTCAGGAATGACAAAATATTGTTGTTTTCTCGGTTAGACGATTCATTTCGAAGATCTGCACAAATTTTTTTAAGGCTATTTTTATCATTTTAAAGTTTCTTCTCTCATAAAATGTGAAAATAATCGATTTTCCACATTTCGGATTTGGGTTAAGTCATTCCCACCACATGGTGTTAATGAATATTTAAAAAATCACCAAATAAAAAATCAGAAGTACAAAAATGTTCCGAAAATTGTATAATTTTTGTTATTCTACTTTAGTCTATCTTTATCTTTATATATATAAAAATGAATCGTGGTTTGTTCCGATGCTCAAAACTCCAGAACGGCTGGACCGCTTTGCATAAATTTTTGTATATGCGTCTGGGTGGTGCCCGGGATGGTTTAGATTTACAATTCGGTCCAATTGGACAAAGGGGCGTGGTACCTCCCATACAAACCATAAATTAAATATCCAATATTTCTGCTCCTGTTTACGGTATTTGAACAAAATTTGGTACATCGGTTTGGTGTACATATCTTAAGTGCTGCTGCAAATATGGGCGGGATAGGACAATGGGGAGTGGTACCTCCTATACAAACCACAAATTAAAAAGCAATTATTTCTGCTCCTGCTAACGGTATTTAAACAGAATTTTGTATTTCGGTTGAGTGAACATATTTTAAGTTCTTCTGCAAATATAGGCGTTGAAAATATTTCTAAAAAGTGAATTTATAATCGTAGTTTTTTTTTCTTAAAATCGAATAAAACATTCAAATTTACATCATATGTTAAAATTTTTTTATTGGAACCGATAAATTAGTCTTTGCCATTTAATTTTTATAGATAATTTCATGTAAATGTCCATTCGCGTTACTTTTTCGAGCATTTCGGCCTGTATTCCACGAATAATAGTGTTCGGCTTGTCCACATACAATAACGACTTGACATAACCCTACAAGAAATAATCAAGAGGCGTTAAATCGCAAGATCTCGGGGCCAACTCACCAGGCCAAATCGAGAGATAAGACCCATTCAGCAAAAATTAGACGTTGTGGTAGGTCGTTCGACTTCATTCTTGCGTGAGTTGAATTTTATAGGCTTTCAAACCCAAATCGACGTGTAAAATTGTCCTTGTTGTTGAGTAACACATGCCTAATCGTTGAGAACGTCGACGAATTGACATTTCACGATCGTCATTAACTCTGGTCGCTACGGTTGCAATATTTTCTTCGGTACGTGCTCTAGGAATGCGAGTCGATGATTTTATGTCCAACAAAGTAAATTTGGTGCGAAATTTGGAGATAACAGTACGAATTGTTGATTCAGCAGGTCGAAGTCCGCAAACGAAGCACATTTGTCACAGAGCTCGAATTTTGATAATAAATTTCAACGATTTGCAATCGTTGCTCGTTTGTTAATCTTTCCATGATGAAGTGGCAGAGTATACTGTACAATTTTCGTTTTGACAGATGACGGTTGGACGCCATTACCAACCAGTGCTGCCAACCTGAAAAACTTAAATCTTAAAAAATCACGATATATTTATTTTGGCGATTTTTTAATTTAACAACATTTTAAATCTTTTTTAAGACCATATGATGTGCATCCCTTTCCTCAAATTCCTTAGAATGTCGAAAAAAAGATTAGATAAAATTGGATGCTCCATTTTCGAGATGTGGAGCGAATTATCTTGCATCTTTTGAATAATATAAAAGGTTCTCTCTCCCTACACATATCATAGTTTCAGATCCATTTTTCGATTGGACGATAACTTGAAGTATTTTTCGGTGCTTCCAGGTAATCGTCGTAAGAAATAAGACGACTGTATCGACCGTATTGAAGCCCGAACCCACCAACATACGAGCAGTAGTTGCATGCACCAACCACCATACCACAGAGTGCAAATAAAGGTATTTTCGTATTTTAGCAGGTATGAACAGCAAGATAGATAGAGAATTTTAAAGAAATATATGTTTGGCAGCGAATTAGATGTAAACACATTTTTTGTGTATTTTAGTGATTTTTCTTTTGTATTTTATTGCTATTTTCGAATTGATAAAGCGCATTCCTTTGGATACAAAATTTGATAATTTTTTTTTGGGGGGGTGAATGTTATAGCGATTTTTTCATTTGGCTGCTTTTTAAATATTTCTTTACATCATATGATGAGTTTTATTTTGCCCTAACCCTCGGAATACCAATATTTTGTTCAATTACGCTATGGAACTTACCATTCTGGCATGTTAACGTTTTTGCCTTTTAGCGATTTTTTTATGTGGCACATTTTTTTTGACAGCATGCGAAGGATATTACTGTGCCCAAATCCCTGAAAAACCAGAAAGTTGATTATTGTTGCGATTAGAAATTCAGTGTTATGGTCACATTCCTATTTTAGTGAGTTTTAAATTATTTAGCGATTTTTGTGTTTTAAATTTTTTTTTGATTTTATGACCTTAAAAAAATTGATATTTTGTTGAAGACAATTGGTAGAAGGTACTCATTTGGGGTAAAAATTTGATTAATTTTGTGATCAGATATTCCGTTTCTGAGTTACAGATTTATTTGTATTTTGGGATATTTTTCATTTGGCAATTTTTCGAATATTTATTTCAGAATAAGGACAATTTAGCTACATTTGATGCTTCATTTGTTTTTTTTACATATAGACAATTTTGAATTTCAGCGATTTTTTAGTGACATTTGATGAACTTCTTCAAAACGGGAAAAATGTAATGTTTTCGTTGAACGTTTCTATTTTAGCGATGTTTTATATGGTGACTTTTTGAATATTTTGTATACTGTATTATAGGTAATTTTCATCATTAGATGTTCCGATTAGAGATATAGTTGTAAACTTGAAGATTTGTTGATTTCATTGATCTAAAAAAAAATTGCTGTTATGCAATTTTACAATTTAATTAATTATCATTTCCGTAGGTTAAATTTGGTTGTGTGCCAGTTGGTCACTCCATTTCCGATTTATGGTTATATATATTTTGAAGATTTTTACATTTGTCAAATTTCTGACAGTATATCTTTGGAAACCCAAATATTTGGTCATTGTAGTGATTGAATGCTCTCCTTCTGAGAAATAGACGATGCTATGTTGGAAAAAATTGATAATTGTTGAGCCAAAATTTGATTTACCATATACAGAAATATTTGTATTTTAGCGATATCTTCAATTGGCAAATTTCTGAATATTTCTTTACCCTACAATGGATTTACAGTCTTTTCCTAATCTTTTAGCGAAGCGGAAGTTTGGTCAGTTTCGCATGTGGATGTTCAGTTTTTGTGTTTTAGGTAGTGTTTCGAATACTTCTAGACATCGTGTGATGGATACCCCTAGACGGAACTGGACGCTCTAACAGTATTTGTTGTAATTGATAGATATTGTTATGTATATTTTTTCAGAGAGAAATAGAAGTTTTTGTGTTTTAGCGGTCTTTGGTTTCAGCGACTTTAAAAAATTGGTCTCGTGTTGGAGAAAATTGGTAATTGTTGAGCCAAAATTTGATTGTTTTCGCATTTGTATTTTAACCATATCTTCTATTGGCGAATTTCTAAATGTTTTTTACATCATTACCGTCCAAATCCTCAGTGGCTCAAATTAATAATTTTTCCCTCGTAGTAGCTCAGTTTGATGATGTCTTGAATATTTCTGGATATAATGTGGTGGATACCACTATCCCCAGCTCCCACGGAGATGTAGAAAAATTGATGGAATTTGGAGCACTTCCAATTTATAGCTTGTGTTACGTATATTTTTGCGGTGTATCACAAAACAAGCAAAGAAAAGTTTTGATCTATATCTTAACTTTCGTGCGAACGCAAATATTAATCAGCTTTCAAAAGCTCTATGATATAAAAGCTATTTTCATTCATAAATTCAGAAGATTAAAATTGGGGTAGGACCTACGAAATGTGCCGGCAAAACACAAAGTATAAACAGCAACTAAACAGGCTGTTAGCGTAAGTGTGCGCTTGGTCAAAGTTATCGCACACATTTACACAATTTTTATTATATGACACACAGGAGTAGAAAGAGAGCCATATTATCTACCTCTCGCAGATTTCACAATCCTGTGGATAACTTGAACTTCGGCAGTAGAAACTGAAACTCTATTGTATTATGTTACATTCTCAGTTAGCGGCGTTAGCTCGAAGTAAGCGGATGCTTTTTGATAATAATAATTATTATTATTCGACACATCATTTTTATCATGCTCTTTAAAATTTCCTCTTGGTAATTCAAACATAATTTATTATTGGCATTTTGTGTGCAAACATTTTTGTTTGTTGCTTTGAATATATGATTTTATTATCTTTTATTACAAAAACCGTCAGGGTCGAATTTAGTTAAATAAATTAGTTTTTGTCGATGACGTATTATCAATATCAATTAGATTTTTGCGAATGGTTTTTTTTAATGAATCCATTTCCAAAACTTAATGAAACCTAACAACTAAAAGAATGTAGGGTACTACCAGCCGATAATATAAGTTAGCTGTGTTTTATTTTTTTCTTTTGCATGCTGTGTTATCCAGTTAGTAGTTCCAAAACCGCCGGTCTGGCAAGGCTGTCTGCTACTAAATACCTGTCATCTGAAGTGTCATTTATTTAGTGAAAGGTTTGCCATTTACGAATATGGATCGCTTAATAACCGAAGAACGCATAAACATAGTTGAAACTTACTACAAAATTGATGATTCAAACATGGATAATTTTCGTGCATTACGGGGTGATTACGATCGTTATAACCGACCTACCGTGCAAGGAATCGGCAAGATTATAAAGACATTTAAAGAGATGTATGTACCTGCCGAAAATATCGCCTCTGTTAGTGAAAGTGTGGCGGATAATCCGAATTTCAATTCAGAGCGCTGTGACCGTATGATAACCGACTTTTTTTTTGGCCTGTAACTGCATAATATTCAGTTACAGGCCAAAAAAAAGTCGGCGATATGTGGTTTTAACAAGACGGTGCTACGAGTCACACAACACGACCGACTGCATGTGAAGTTTCCAGAAAACAAAATTTCACTTCAATTTTGCACCAAGATCATGGGATTTGGCTCAGTAAAACATTTTTGTGGGGCTACGTCATAGACTGTGTCTACGCGGATAACCCCCAAACGTTGGTGCACTTGAAAACCAACATTCGTCAAATTATCAACGAGATACCGTCCAAAATGTGCAAAAAGTTAGTCGAAAAATATAATACCTCAAAAGAATCAACTGCTGCAACCAATCCAGGGGCAGTATTTAGTGCATAATGGCAAGTTCCAAGCATTATAATGAACTGAAAGTTTCATCGAAATCATAGCTTTATGTGCGTTTTAGTCAGCTTTACTTTTGAAACCGAAAAATGAATATTCCGGTATTTTATCTAAACTTTAGCGAAATATTTGTGGATTGAAGTCAATAAATCAAATTACGGAGTGTGATGAATATCTATTGATTTTTTTTTGAAACCAATGATTTATTTTCGAAAGTATATTTTCAAATATTCAAATTCCATATCGTTCGTTATCTTAGTGTAATAAAGACAGACTGTCGCAATTTTTTTAAAGTTGTATTTTTGATTGATTTTTGTTAAGTACTTTTTTTTCTGCAATTTACTGAATTTCGAGGATGATAGATGAACTGACAATGGTTTTGTAAGTAAAAAGCAGGAAACGCTAACATATTTCCTCAGTTTGTTGAAAGGAAAAAACACCCTACTGCGCTGCTGGTTTTAAAAATGATGAGTTATGGTCTTTTAATATTAAGGTAACGACATGCAATAGTCTATTGTTGTTCATTCGGACAGATGATTATTTTTTGCTTACGTTCATTATACGCCCTAATATTTTATGGCAACCCAGGAGAACCTATTCAAATTATTCATTTTCCGAAATTACAATACTGGGCTCTCTGAAATTTTCATAGCTGCTCCAAATTGTTGTATATTGTTATAGATTGAAAGATTTCAAATGAAATACAAATAAAACGTTTTTCGTTTCGAGTTGTGAGCCATAATAGAAATTGCTTGTAATTTCGTTTTAGATGTATGAAACAGAAATAACATTAAATTTTGATTCTGATTTAGATTCCAGAAACTGAAACAAATCAAAACAATTTTCGGATGAGATTTCATTACGGTGACAATTTCTGGTTTCGACCATTATCTTTGAAGAAACAAAAAATTTAATATTTGTAAAATTAACTTTTTGACAGGAGAGACTTAAAAATTCCCAATGCTGGTGAATCTGGTTGTTTTTCTTTTCAGTACTATTATTTTTGAAACAATAAAACCGAAATGAAAAAATGTTGATGCAAATAGAAAAAAAAATAAAAAAAATGCCATCTTTTTGAAAAAATAACTGCACAATTTATCAAAGTTTGTTGAACGAGGGAAATAAACGGCTTTATTAATACATTGAAATAAAAATATCGATTTGATTAAATTCCGCTTCAACTTCATGTTTCTAGCTGTCTGTCTTTGTATTATCTTTAGAAATTATTGAGGACTTGTAATTTTGTATATATAAACGTAGATGCATACGTGAATAAATATTTTATTTTTGAATTTTTATTAAAATACAAAAAAAAGCAAAGCTTAGCTGAAAACTATGAACATCTTAACGCACAAAAAATTTGTTCTAAATCCAACAGACTGCTGTAATATAAATAAATTTCTAGACCTGTAGACTCATTTTTAAGGAAGCTAGTAGAATACGTTGTTCGATTCCCCCAAAGCATAATAAAAGTTTTAGAAATGTATTAATAGTTGTTTAGTTTGGGCAAAAGCAAATAAAATCAGTAAGGCTTTATAGCGTGACTACATTTCGAGGCCTATGGGTCCATTGATTGATTTAACCCACATGTTGTAAAAGTCGATACCCAAAAATGGTGTATTCATTTACTTAGTAAAATGTGCGCAACGAATGATTAATATTAATGGATTAAAATCTGCTATATGTATTTATTTCCTACTACAGCGTATGATTACTATTAATACGACGTTTACGAATATAATTATGATATATTATGATACTTTACTGACGAACAATAAAACAAATAAACATTGTCTCCAAAGAAGCGATTTCTACGAATTGTATTCAACATAACATCAATTTTTTTAAACGATTAAAATTAAAAATCCGTGTACTATACTAGTATGCAGTATAGTAAGTACCCGCTACTCTGTATGCATAATTAGACTTTTTTAAAAGAACGAAATAGAAAAGTCAAAATAAGGGGTCCCGGTGGTCTAGAGTTTTCAAAAAAATTGATTTTTTTTTTGATATTTTGAAAGTTAAGGCTTTTAAGAATATATTGTATTTTTGATTCTACAACTGATTCAACAAGTAGAGTTAGACAATTAGGCAATCCTCAACTCTCGCACTGTCCTCCGGGTTCAGAATAGTGGTGCAGATGGCGCCAGAGTGAAGCTGCAGGTATTTTAGATACCAATGAGTATCCACCTGCTCTAGACGATGACGCACAAGAAATATTGACACCCATCTGCGAAGAACAGCAGATGATTTATTAAAAAGGTGTATTGGTAGTAATAACCAGAACAATACGGAGAGTTTCAATTCTTGTGTCTGACAGCCAGCGCCAAAACATAAGTTTGTTGGTAAAAAAATAAATGCATTCATATTTCTGCCTGCACATTTAATGAAGGATTCGCCGATGGTGATACCCATGACCTCCATGGCCTCCTCATTAATTAAAATGAAAACATTAATTAATTTTCATATAAAAGTGCTCACTTTAAATTGTTTTTTTTTTTCTCAAGGTGAAAGTCTTCATTATCGAATGAACTTCTCTCAATTCCAAATGGAAATTCAAATTTTCAATTGTTGATATTTCTGAATTAAAGGAAAATTCTGGTTTTTCAATCAATATTTTTTTAAGATACAGTGTAAATTATCATTAGTAACTGATTTTTGTTGTCAACATTAAATAACATTTTTCTTTTTAATTGGTGTTTTCTTAATCTCGTACGGAAATTCTCAATTTCAATTGAACTTTTTCATTATTATTATGAATGAAAATTATAAATTTCAATTGATCCTTTTCCAAAACTTAACATTTTTCAATGATGGTATCTAAATATTAAATGAAAATTAGCAGCTTTAATTAATCTTTTTTCATTTTCAATTGAGGTGGGCTCCACTTGAATTATATGTCCAGCTCGTTTTTTCATACTTTTGTTCTTATTCCGATTATTTTTACTTGGAAAAAAAATTTTAAATTTTATTGAATAAATTCCATAAAGCAGTTTATTTACCAAACAAAACCTTTTTACCAACATTGTTTGTTTAGTAAAAAAATCATGTAACAGTTGTAGTTACCAACTATGACATTTCATTTCTGTCTTCCTAATACACAATACTTTTTCCCTTAATATCTTTAGGTGCTTCGATATAAGGACAAGTTGAAAACCCTTCCAATGTCTACCGAACACATATGGAATAGAGTGACTTCTTGGAAATCTGTCAGTATAGGAAGGGTTGAATTTGCTACAACTTTGTGGTTTGGTTTACCACATTTCCACTTCAGACATTATTAGGTGGATACGTCATACATCCACGTGCTTTCTATCCAAATGGTATTGCTCAAAGAAACTTTATTAACAAATCATCGAAAGCTATCCAGTCATCAAATATTGTGCCCTTTAGTTGATTTTACATTCAATTAAGTTCACAGAAATCTGTATGCTAACAATATAATAAATGCAGTGAATAAATGACAGAAAAGCTTGCTAAAGGAAAAATTTGTAGTGTATATTTAATATACATTTTTTATTGTGAAGAACTCCTGTGTCCAGTTGTAAAAAATCACTTTCAAATACAACTTGAGCCTCAATTATGGACACGTGCGGCTATTGTGTATCAAAGTTTACTTGGAACGAAAACAATCTGTATCGTCACTAATTCATTTTTTTAAGAATACAACCGGGTAATAGTAAAGAGCGCAGTTAGGTTAATAAGTTAATAAAAGAAATAATTCTGGTGCATACTAAATATGCACTTTAATATACACGTTTCACAGAGGAAAATCAGTGTTCAGTTTGAACTCTCTAAGTGTTAAGAAAAAACATATACAACTAGAGGATAAACTGCAAACATCTGCCTCTTAAAAGTTAAGGTACGATAGTAATTTATTCAAGACATCCAAATAATCTTCTTCTTAACTGGTTACTTTCAGCATTGAGTAAAATCATATTAAAGTGCTCGGTTTATTATGGAAAATGATTACGATAGATGAGTATAATAAAGAATATTATTTATACATACGATGAATATTAATTTGAAGTTTATTTTATGAGACGTATTGTTTTTTTCACTTAGATTATGTTAATTTATTCTCAATATGACATATTTAGAAAACATTTTTGGAAATGCGCATTTTCCGAAGTAAAACGGGATAGAAAAGGGAAAAATAACATACAATTACTTAGGCGGAGCGAGTAGAACTGGAATCATATATCATATATCAGTGTAAACCGGCAGTGAGAAAGAATTTATAAAAATTCGTACATTTTGGACACAAAATATGAACGAATATGAACAAAAAGTGATACACCTGTCTGCAATAAACAGCTTAAGATGAAATCACCAAAAATTAAAGCGTACAATTCTTATACGACACGGCTTAAAAGAACAGCGAAACTTATGCATGAAGGAAGTATAGAGAAGCATTATCTTAAAGTTGTATCTTTCCGCAATTATAAGCTGAGAAGCTGTCCCCGGACAGCTACTAATTGGCTCTATTTGGGTATTAATACAAAATAACAGCGCATATTGTTGGATATACATATTTCGAAGAAAATATGTGATTTTTTACTGTGATGAAAAATATGTATTTTTTGGGTTCATAAATTTATCCTTTTTTTTCGTTTTCAAGTAAAGTTAAACAAATCACACATAAAACTATGATTTCGATGAAACTTTTATTTCATTATAATGCTTTGATCTTGCTATTATGTATGAAATACAATGTCATTCAAATGACCGCCTCTGGATTGGTTGCAGCAGTTGATCCTTTAGAGGAAGTTTTCGAAAAAAATACTGTCGAATAACACCTCCAGACCATAATGTGCACCAAATAGTTACACTTTTCGGGGCCCTTCGGTTGTTAAACGAACCATATTCGTAAACGCCAAATTTTCACTAAATAAATGTAGGAACGGGCAGAAATGGCCGATCTACTAGAAGTGGCCAAAA